>VMDO01009028.1:0-34484 GCA_007922755.1 Pedetes capensis
TACATACATGAAAACAATTTAAACCATCACTTTTTTTTTTTTTTTTTTTTTTTTTTTTTTTATTGGGGGTTGAACCCAGGGCCTCGCACTTGCATGCTCTGCAAGCGCTGGACCACTGAGCTGCACCCCCAGCCCATTTTTTTATTTTTTGAGACAGGATCTCGCTAAGTGACGCAGACTGCCTCTGGTTTCGAACTTGTGATCCTCCTGCCTCCGCCTCCCGAGCCGCTGGGATTACAGGTGTGCGCCACCGTGCCCAGCTCGACCATCACTTTTTAACGATAGAAAAATGGCAGATTAAAAAAAAATGTTCCACAAGTGTTCCTGAGGGCCCCACTGTCATGCTGCCATGGTGACCATGGAGCAGCTGAAGAGCACTGGATGCTGGCGGAGACACAGCATCAGGGACAAGGTGGAGGGCGGTGAGGGGACGAGGAAGAAGCAGCACAAAGTTTGGAAAGCGAAGAAACTCCTCTCTAGGGTTCATCATCTGGTCCTGTGCTGATGGAGGAAAGGGTTTTATGCCCACACCAGAGTGAGTCCCTTCCCTCCCTGGGAATGAGAAGGCAGGGGAGGAAGAAGAGCAGGCAGAGTGACTTCCCATGGGGAGGTTTCAAAGCCCAGCCTGCCTCCTCCCAGGCAGAGTGACTGGGAGGGCAAGACAGGCACAGCTTTCTCTCCAAGTGGTTACTGGGACAGTTAGCATGGCAAGGGAGGTAGCGCTGAGGAGGCATGGAGAGACTCAACTAGCTCCCTCTCTAGTGTCCAGAAAAGTACAACATTTTAAGCAGTAAGAAGTTACAAGAGTTCTGCTTTCTCTCTGTCCTATTGCTTCTTCAGGAGTTAGACACCCGGCTACCATGTGACATGAATAATAATATACACCGTCCCCCACCACGTGTGAACATTTGTTCAATTAGGTAGTTTTATCAAAGGGTGCATTTTGAAATAGGAATTTTAATCATTTGATTTGATGAAACCAACCAAGGGTGGTAACAGTTGAAGCATCATAGTTAAAGTTTCTGTCCAGGTGGCTTTTTCCATTTTTCTTGCCGTATACCCATGAAATATGGGATGGCTTTAGCATTACCTCATTTCTTCTGACCAAGGCCCATTTCCGTGGGCTTCCATCTTCTGAATGCCACATAAACCTCAGGCTGATTGGTTTCCTTCTCTTTTCTAAGTACTCAAATACTCATTGTTTACTAGAGATCAAGGTTGTTTTCTTTTTCTTCCTTTCACATCTTTTCTTTCCCCAGAGCATTACTTCCTAATAATATTCTTTATAGATTGTTAAGCAACTTAACTTTAAAAAAGTTTCTGTCATAACTTACTGAAAACCAAACTAGGCGAGTTTTTATTTCCTAGTCTCTTTCCAGGAGAAAGAGGGAGGTAATTTTTGGTCTATCTTTTCCATCTACCCCATCTCTCACCGCCAATGGCATGTCAGGGTTCCACTGCAGAGCGCTGGCCAAGACTCAAAATGCATAAACACACTGTCATATTCTTTCCTCCTGAGTGAATCCACTGTTTTCCAGACATTTACCAATGTATTCCCTAAAGGAAGAGAGCACCCTGCAACCAGTTATGTCATTTGTTGTTTCCAGAGCCCCTTGGGATGCTTCACAGGGGTCCTAGGCATCTTTGTGCCCTTTTGCCCACAGTTAGAAACACAGCAAAGTTCCCCACAACTCTCCCAAACACAGCACATTCTTATGACATGACCAATCCCTGTGAATCATCATTTCAACATTTGTGGGAGAGTTGATTTTTCCTCCTATCAATGAGAGTGTTTGTATAATTGTCACTTATCAAAGGGGAAACTGAGGCAGCGGAGTTTACCAAATTGCCTGAGGCTTAAAAAAGCATGCAGGCCAAACTCATTGCTGGGGGCATTAGGCATGAGGTAGACGCATAGTTAAAAAATGGAAGATATAGTTTACATGAAGAATTATAAACTGCAACTGAAAGAGAATATTCTGTCAGAGACATCTCTAACTTGTCGACAAGAAATGTTTGGCGGTAGGATGGACTTTTAAGAGGGTCCAATTCTACCTTTTCCTCTTGGGGACTGGAACTCAGGAAATTTGACTTGTTTAAGCCAGAGGGCTAGCCTGCGGCACCCTGAACCCAGAACCCAGGTTTCTCGATTTCTGCTCTAATGCTCCTCCTACACATCACTCTTCATTTTAAGATGCAGTTCTATTACAGAGCAAACCCTTGCAAGTCACAGCCCTAGGACCCCATTTGCACAGCTTGTCTTACTTCCTTTCCCCATTTTTATAGCTTGGTCTCTTCAAGGTCCAACAGAGCGATCCGACGTGGCCCTGTTCCCTTCTGCACCCCCACAATCAATTTACCTGGAAAGCTGTGGACAGCATCTTCATTTTCCAGAATGCCTCTCTGTTTGGTTGCCTGCAGCTCACTTTTCGATTTCCAAACCAGCTTTACCATCCTGATCATCTCGGGCAAGTCCCAGGGCAGCAGCCCCTGCTGGCAGCCCGGCCGGCTGCCCTGGGAAGAGGGCAGCACACCTTCTGGGCCCGTCCACCTCCTGCCTAGCTCTGCCGAGTGGAAATACCGCTCCAGCACAGGCATTCTGCTCTGTTCCCCTGAAGAGGAGGTAGCGCTGCTGCTGCTGCTGCCGCCGCCGCTGCGGCTGTGGCCGCCGCTGCTGCCACCAGAAGGGAAATTCTTCCCGGGCACGGGCAGTCGAACCCCCGTGAAATCCTCTCCAGTCTTGGAAAGCCAAGCGTCCTCCAGCCTGGCACAGCCTCCCTGGCTCTCGGATCCCTGCACAAACACCGGCGAGGAGTTAGGAGCGATGACTCTCCAAGGTTTCTCACTGCTGAGAAACTGTCACTGCACTCCTGCCTTAGAGATAGAGTGCATTTCCCCCCTTCTCTCTCAGGCACCGAGTTCACGGCACTTAATTAATCCCAGGCTACAGCTGGAACGACAGCAGGGTTGGGTGGGGGGGGAAGCCATTGAGGTTTCAGCATTTGCTTTTCCTCTTCTTCCTCCTGATTTGTTTGTTTTCAATTTGCTTTTGGGGCTTGTCAAAGTGTGTCAAGTGGCTTAGCTGCGAAGGACTTCAGGGAAGGAAGGGGGGCTCTGGCTTTGCCAGACTCTTCCAGGGGCCCCCAGCGGCCAGTTTTCTGGAGACGTCAGGTGAGGGGTCACCCCCTGTGCTGCGGGAAGCATAGAAGCTTCCCAGGCTCTGCTCCTGCGAGAACCAAGGAGCGCTCAGGAAGACAGGGGCAGCTGAGCACCGGGAGAACACTCTGCAGCGGCTGCTCTCCGGCAGGCCTGGTGGGCGGCCACCTTGCCCATCAGCCCTGCAGCACTGGGATGGGGCTGGCTGGCTCCTGAGGACCACAGTTCACACACGCTCCCTCCTTCTCCTCCCGACCCCCACCCCACACTCGTTGCTGTCATTTTGTTCTCAGCAAACTAGTCGGGGGTTTTGGCCTATTAGTTAAATCCCTTTGTAACCTCAGCTGCCCTTCAGCTGGAAGAGAAATAACATTGAATCGCATTCCAAAGCTAACTCGAAAGAAGTGGATTAGGGAAGCGTCAAGGTCCCCATGCATGCGTGCAGGGCGTTGGTGTAGTCTGGATACACGGCTCCCGTCCGGTCAAAACTCATTTTCAAAGGAAAGTAATCATTTTGCAGGATGTTCGTGGGGGCGGGGGCGGGGACATACATGGCAATGAAAAGACAGAGTGTGGAAGGTTCACTTTCTGGAGAGAAAGCACTGCGGGTTTAATATCTGGGCCACTGACAACTGTGGCCCCACTTGAGGGTGGTGAATTGAGGACAACCGCGGGCCAGGCCTCTTGTTTCCCGAGGCTCCGAGATGAAGGCGCTACCCCTGACAGTCAGAGCCAACCAGGCAACAAGAGATGCCCCCTGTTGCTTATGTGAAAGGCTCTGGACATAAACGAAAGTGGGGTGGTATTATGGTTGGCCCTTTTGCTAGCAAATTGGGTTTGTAGGAACAATTTGAACTCCCACATTCACGTGGATAGCCCCTATTTTCTTGGAGGACATTTTCACAAGCCCATCTTCCTCTCCTCTCCACATCTCGGCGTTGCAAAGGGCTTTGTTTTGCTTGGCACTTTATTTGCTGATGTACAATCTGTTGCTCCTGCGCTACATTCCTTTCGGGGCCGGTTGATCACACAATCATTTGATGTTTCTTTAGGGGAGCGCAGAGGAGATTGGGGGGAAAGGAGAGAGAACGTGGTAGGGTGGGTTTTATATTGATTGCTCCCACTTCTTTTTTTTTTTTTCTTTTAACGGTGAAAGCAGAGAAACCTACTGTAATTTTGTTGTTGTTATTATTCTTCTAAACCCATGGTAATAAGTTTGGTTTTCCACACTGAATTAAGTAATTTTTCTTTTTTCTGGATGGAAAAGTATACCAGCAAACTTATTTTCTTTCCTAATAGGTGAAAGAGGGCCAAAACCCTTTGAGGGCATAAAACAGCAATGAAAAACCCTGAAGATATTACTTTCTTGTGAATTTCATTATTAAAATATTGAACCAACAGTTCTTCCTATGCCAGCCAGATAGTCACATAACCCAACCAGGGAGTAAGCAGGGATCCACTTTATCAGACAGATGTGCCTTTATTTCCCTCTTTGTTAAGAGATTAAATGATTTACACACCAGCTTGATGCACCCACCATGCTTGACAGCATTTCCAGTCCTTATCTTACCTTTCCATCAGGCTGGGCACATCAATGATCTCTAGAATTGAGACAATTTTATTTAATAAGCACATGTAGGCTGCTGTAGTCTATTACCATATTTCCTGAATAATGTCTCAAACTCACTCCTCAGTCACAAACTTCCTTGACATAACAACTGAAGAGTTTCCTAAGTGTTTGACTATTTTTATTTTTGTTCAGTTATTTTGCAATAGTACTTAGCATCAGGATATCCTGACCCTTGGAACAAAGGGGTTAAGAACAAAGAAAACAAATATATGATATAATATATCACATATACTAAAGTACTAAGAACACAACTCTCCACTGCCTATTTCTTCAAGAATGACTTAAAAAAAAACCCAAGGATATAAATGTCCACTCTATCCTCTATACTGTTTTTACATATTTCCTTGTAAAAATATCCTAAAGAAGTTATAAAATGTTGGGTCACTGAACATGGATACTTCCTACAAGAGACGAGGTAGGGCCAAGCAAACGCCATTTCACATTTTCATTCCTAAGGAGGAAACTACTTCATTTGAAGGTTTGAAAGTTGAAAATGTTTGCACAATTTAAAAAAGTTTTCTCCAATATGGGATTAGCTTCATCCCAGAGTAGAAGTGCAAAAATACCACAAGAAAGGTCGTTCTCATGGTATTTCTGGCTCACATAGAAACAGGAAGTACAGGAAATCTTGTGAGAAAGCTTGGCTCAGGAGATTTTTGGCTCAATTGCGGGCTCAGGAGACTGGGACGAATGGATGACATGCTAGCACTTACTGGACAAAAAAAGCTCTCTACCACATTCTTTCTCTAAAAGGTGCTTTTATCACACTGTATAGCTAGCATCTCATAGCCGGTGATCTCTTTGGTTTTTGCAAGAGTTACCTTAGGAGACTATGGCTAGAAGCTATACTCTTCCCTTTATTCAGTGAACATCATTTACCTTGAGATTTTTATCCATAGCCAGAAGACTGGATCCCTGGGCATTAAAAGAAAGATGGGGGATGTTCTGTGCTCAAAGAGTCACAGAGCAAAGTCTCCTCTATCTGACTTGTACCAATTTTTACAAAGGTTAGTATCAGTAATTAATGTACTACAGACAGGAAATTTTAAGACAGACTTTCAAAATAAGCAAGTTCTCTTTTTCAGGTATTGTGAGTCAACCTAATATTCCAGTAAGAGGAAAATAGAGTTCTCTTCTTGTCTAAGAGAAATGTAATGAGAACTCTCAAAGTCAAAACAGCTTGTTCCAATGGAAATCTAATTCTATCAAACAGACTTTGCTGTGTAGTCGCAGCTATAAAAGAAAGAAACTGATAACCCTGATACTAAGGCATATGGTGAAGAAGAGAACACCAAAGACATAGTGGAGTTAACCCCTGAATTATTCCAAAGAACTTTTAGGGTACCGAGAGCTACGTAAAAATCTTGTAGCCTGTGGGTGCTTTAGTCACTAGGCAGAAAAAATCTTTATTATGTATGATTTTAAAAACAAAATGTTGAAAATGATAAACATTTCTAATCATTGAAGAGAATGCAAACTTAGAAAACTGTTACTATTTTCTGTTGAGCCCATCAGTAGAGTTTTCCAAAATTTCATCTTAAAATCTTACTCAGATTATTTTGTTGTTAGGTGCTATTGAGTTTTGTCCAACTCGTAGCAAACCTCATGGGGTTTTCAACGGCTGATTGTTTTTCGGAATTGCTTTGGGAGTGGATTCCCATGTCCTTTTCCCATTTTTGTGGTGCTGGAGATTGAACCTTGGTCCTCAGAGAGTGCAGAGCAGCACTCTACCAACTGCGCTAAATCCAAACCCCTTCAGATTATTTTAGAAGTACTTCATTCCCTTATTGACCATCATCTCTCTTCTATCTTTTAGAAAAAGTTTCAAATCATTGAAGGAGTTTATTTATTTTGTCTTGGACTTTCCTCTCCATCAATTCAGTTCAAAGATGAATGTGTAAACACACATAAACACACACACACACACACACACACACACACACACACACACTACCACTACCACCACCACCACTACCCTGGTTTCACAAATGCGATTCAAATACAATCCAAAATGAGCAGGGAAGGAAAAACAGGTCTTTCAACTTTGTTTAATGTAGTCTAAGTAGAAGAAGCTCAAACAATTTACAGAGTCCTTCAGGAGAAATTAGAAATGCAATAGCTTTGGCCTTACCTAATCTCAAGGAACAATGCCAGCAAGGAGGGAAAAGGACTTGGTCTACACACGGACCATACAAGGCAGCACATATTTTCATTGTCACATGGGGAAGGGGGAAGAGTGGGTGGGGCAAGATGAGAAAAGATGAGGTGGTGGGGAAGTAGAAGGGATTGAGCTGACAGATTCATAGTTTGATTTCACAACAGGTGTCTAAATTATGCTCAATCATGCTCTTATTCACTCCATAAATATGCATTAACTGAGAAAACAACAGCAGAAGGGAGAACTGTGCTGGTCCCTGGGTCCTTTTTCAGGTACAGGGATCTGATGGGTTCTGTTGCTTAGATGCTGGTTTTCAGTGTAAGTTATTTCTTCTTCCATTATTACTATTATTATTGTCATATGTATGTCTGAAGAGCGAAACCAGGATTCCTGCTAGTGTCAGACCTCTCTCCTGGTTCTTAGACATGTCAAGGAATGCTAAGTTTGCTGTCTCTGAGAACTTTCCAATAGCAAATGAGTCCAATATGGCAAAGGTTGAGATCAAGGTGGTAGGAAGACCTGCTTTTCTCCCCAGCTCCTCCCTGCTGGTGGAACATAGCTTTGTGGTAGGATCTATTACTGAACATATGATGCCATGGTTGGTGACCCTGGCCTCCTCTGAAACCTTTTTAGGATTTTCTGAGTGTGAAAGATTATAATTGGTGGTAAAGGATGCTTTTCATAATTTCATATTTGAATATGTTTAAAGAAAAAACAAGCTGCAACAATGAAATCTCTACAGTAACCCTCCAACCCTACTTAACACTACTTATCTCAGGTTTACAAAAACCAGGTTTCAGACTGCACTCACCACTGTTTTGCTTCAAGTTTAGTGCCTAATCTATAAATGGATGTTAGAGCAATAAGCCCCTTCTCCACCACACTGAGATCTCTTAAGAATTAAAGAAACCTAAAATGTGAGCTATTTTTAACCATAATGTGCTATAAAATTTAATATTATTATTTTTAAACTGTGAGAAGTCATACTTGATGATTTACCTAAACTCAAATTTTGGCTGGGCTTTTTAGGATCTATTAGAAAACTGAAATGCCAAGCTCCTTGAAGTTGGGTGAAGTTAGAAATTTATGTTCTCCACAAGAATATAGAAGCCCAGGAAATCAAAGACAGGGGAACTTGATAGAGGGTATAGGGGATGGCTACGGGGGCGGGGGGGATAAGTAAGGATTTAATGGTGGAGAGGCAAGGTAAGGTAAGGTGGGCAAAATCTCTGATGTTTGAATGAGCACAGGGAGGTAAAGGACAATGTGTGTTGATAGAAGTCGCTCCATAGGATAATATTCCTTGTAACTGGATTTTGGAAGTGTGACAGCTGTGAATGATGTCCCAGGTTAAGCCAGCATGATGTTTACTTTGGGTTATTTAGTGTTTTAGTTAGTACCAAAGAGGTTCTCTCAATGGGGAATTGTGCTGTCTACAATGACCAATGGTATATTTGATGCTCATGAGCTGTGCTGCTTAGTGTCATTTGCTCTGGTAGTGAGCAGTGTCTTCAGCTGCCTGCTGGCTTCATTTCCCTGGACAAACTTATGAGAGCCTCACTTTCTTTTTTCTTTTTTCTGGGGGGGGGGTCTTTATTCCTCTACTATTTTTAGAATATCAATTGCTCTTTACTGAGCTCTGTTTAATTTATAAGCATTTTTAAAAGAAGTGTAGGGTGCAAAATGACCAAAGTCTGAAATAAGTTTTTATGTTTTTCTTCTTGTACAAGTTAGATACATGATTCTGAAAGCTCTCAAGAATTAGGCTGGACTCAGAAGACCCCAAGGAGAGTGGAGGGGAGATTATTCTGATTATACTCAAAGAACTGCTGGAAAAATACCAAGGTGAGGAGTTTTCCTCTTAATACAATAAAAATAAACTAGACTGCTAATAAGATATGGAAGGATTGTTGATACAACCAGAATAACAAAAGGAAGAAAAGGTGAGGAATAGAGCCTTCTAATAAGACCTATCTTTGTTCTTCATGTTCATTTACATTCATGTTTATGGAGTTCAAACTCAATGTGGAAGAAGGAAGTTTCAGTGTAATTCAGCATGGAGTGTAATTCTGCAGTCTCTTTCAAGGATTCTTTATTTTTCTCTCTTTTTTTCTTTCACGTATTACCTCTTGTTGATAATGAGCTACATAAAATATCTGTGTCAAAAGGTGTCTATTGAATGATATTCTAGAACAATACTTCCAAAATGTGCATATGAATAGCCAGGGAATCTCTTAAAATGCAAATTTTAATTTGGCAGGTATGCATGGGATCTGAGACTGCATTTCTAACAAGTTCCCTGAGGATGGCAAGGGTACTGGCCTGTGACTGCACTCTGAATGACAGGGCTAGAGTACAACTAGGTGTCAATTAGTTTCTACTTGTTTTTTATTAGTTATTTATGAAAGAAAAAGCAGCAACAGTCCAATTCTTATAGGCACACGTATTAGGACTTTAGGAAACAATCATGCTGACTCAGGTCAAGCACTCTCAAGGGCAATAAGCAACCAGAGCTGCCTGTAAGAACAAGGGCTGGGTCTAGGGACTTCCATGATATTGAACCACTCCTTGGCTTTTCAATTTTGTTTCATTCATTTCTTTTCACTTATGGATTAACTTTAAAGACAAGACTGAATGTTAAGTATAAGCCACTGTGATGAACATGTATGATAGACTCAAACTTTATAACCAAATGGTATTTTTGAAAGTCTGTTCTTATCAAATGTCCAGGAAAATCTAGGCCAATCTTTGCCATCTCTCCTTTATAGCATTTTCTTACACCCCTGTCAAGATTTTCAGAATGGTTGCAATATAGGCCACGCTCTGAGTCTTTGATCTCAGTCATTGGGGATTCTCTCACCAAGACTGATTCTTTCATTTGATTTATTAAAGATTTTTACAAAGTGGTCTTTGGATGAAGGCTGGTAATCTTTCCCACTGTAATATTCCAGGCATGAATGAATGGTGAGCAGATGAGTCCACAAAGAAATAAAGATGGAAAAAACAAAAACAGGCATTCATGGCGTTATAGCCAGTGGCCAATAGTGCTGCTGATTCAGAGAAATGTACCACAATGCCATTTCTCATTTTTGCCTTAGCACAACACAGAAAAAAAAAAAAAGATAAGTGCAATAAACACTACAACAGTCCATACTTTTTAACAGGTATCACCTGGAATTCATACAGCCCCAGACATAGTATTCATGAGAAAGTAATGCCAGAAGCCAGAGGCATGTGAAACCAGCTGGAAGACAAGGGTAATCAAGAGCATGAGGCTAGAATACCACCACATTTATATGATTAAAAATTTGTACAGTTAACTAAACAAGAACGCTTAGAATAAATGAAAGCATGTGTTGGTAATTGGAAACACAGTTTGCTGTATTTTTTTCCATTGTCTTTCCTAGTTCTTTCTAAGGCTAAGGGCTTTATTATAGTTATGAACACCTATATTTCCTGACACCCAGGGAAATAACTGAAAAACAAGGAAGAAAATGCCAGAAGATATTGTATTAACAACTAATGTACATCATGCTTCTTATTTTAGGTAATTTTAAAAGTTGTCCTCTGTAGTGGCAGGAGAATTGAGGGTGAAAATAAAAGGAAGGCCATTTAATATATAGTGTATACAGCACTTACTGCATAGTATGGTGCAAGAATTTTTCCCGAATCCTTTTTTGTTTGATGTATAGTGTTGCTACAAGAATAATAAATAGCACCATTCCCAAAGAAAGAAAGCCTACCACATTAGAATATTTGATAGCACTGATGTTTGTAGAGGATCTTTATCATCAAAAGATCCTGAATTCTCTTTTAGTAATTTTCTTTTCCACCTTCCATTCAAACTCTAGTGATATTTGCTCCTTCTATTCTATAAACAACAATAACAACAACAACAGCAACAACAACAACAACAACAAGAACAATATTCTATAAATTACCTAAAATGATTGCATATCTTTTTGTCTGTAGGATATAGATACTAACTCGTTCTGTTATATTGTCTTATTTGGATCTCTGGATCTTCCTACTCTTTGTCCTCTATGATTCTCTTCCTGAATCCATTCTGTATACTTCTTGCATTCCTTGTTTTCTGATACATCTTTGCATTTGACATCAACGTTCCTTTGCCCATTTAAATGAGAGTAAAATACATTTACCTTTGATTTTCCTATGTTCATATACCTTGTTGGTCTTATATCTGTGTGATTCAATTAGAGTCACAGGGCTCAACTTAGAACTCAACTCAGGGCTCAACTCCAGAACTATGCAACTAGGGTTTTACTTTAATTTTCTTAAAGACCAGGTTAAGTTATATTGCCCAGTCTGGCAATTTACAATTCTCCTGCCTCAGCCTCCCTCATAGCTCATATTACAGGTATGTGCATCATGCCTGGCTTAAAACTAGGCTTTCAATCAATACATTTCCAAAACTGTTATTATTTCTTTTCTTTCTTTCTTTTTTTTTTTTTTTTGCTTTCATACTTTGAGGAGGCTGTTGATTGAGCTACTATTAAATTATGTTCTTCAAGTCTCTCATTAGTCATTAAAAAATTCAATGAAGTCTTGTTAACTTTTAAAGTTGTATTGTATATTGGACATATTTTATAATCATGCCGTTTTCAAATAAGTAGCATATGAAAAGTGATGCCAACTATTCACATTAATTAAAGACAAGGAGACTTATTACTTATAAAAACAGCCAAAAGCCCTTGTGTGGGGCATTTAATGCTTTCAAAAATAGGCTCCCACTTACCTAGTCTTTTAAACTTACTCAAACTTAAATTAAATACACAAAATGTATAGGAAGTTTTATTGTTGCTCAAACATGGCAGATGCGCACATAATTGTGTGGTGAGCAGAATCATGGCCTTTCAAAATGCTCATATCCTAATCCCTGGGAACCTGTGTATATGTAGGTTATATGGAAAGATAAGGTAGTAGATGGAATTAAGGTTGCTAATCAGCTGGCATCAGAATAAGGAGAACATCCTAGGTTCTCTGGATGGGCCCGGTGTGATTACAAAGGTCTCTCCATGTGAAAGAAGGAGGCAGGAGAGCCAGTATCAGAGAGCTCTGCTGTGAGGAATTCTCTACCAGTCCTTGCTGGCTTTGAAGGAATGGTGCCCACAGCCAAGGAATGCAGGCTGGTTCTAAAAGACAGAACAGACAAGAAAATGGATTTTCCCTGAGAGCCTCCAGAACCTGTGGAAACCTTGATTTTAGCCTTGTGGGATTCATTTCAGACCTCCGACCTCCAGAACTATAAGAAAATAAATTTGAGTTACTTTAAGCCACTGAGTTTGTGGTGATTTGTTACAATAGCAATAATAGACTACTATGTGTCTCACTTGCCAGGAAAGATTTTTCCATTTGATCCAGATAAAGTCCCATTTTCTTTATGAAGTTTTGGTGCCCTCCCTTAAAATTGGCTCTTTATTTAAACAAAGTAGCACATCTTATCCATTTTATTCATCTGTAATCATAATTTATATCACTATTTGCTTTGATGCTCTGGCCTTTCAAACTAGATTTGCATTATTTTAACACTTGTAACTTAAAATTCTAGTAATGTACCCTTCATTTATTCACTAACTCATTTGATATGCATTATTATTGTGCCTACTCCATGCTAAGTGTTTGGTATACATAAACGTACTTTCTGACTTTAAAAATTATTTATAAATTTAGTGGAGAGACAGGTACATGTACGACTAATTATAAAGCATGGTGACTTGTAGTGCTATAATGTAAATATGGACATATTTGGTCTCACTTATTGTTTATTTTTGATAATAATAATAATAATGATAATAGTAATAATAATGATAATCATTTTTTTCACTAAATCTTTCTCCATAGCTTGACAACTAAGACAATGCCTTGGAAATTTCTATTAAAAAAATTTAAAAAGTTATGAGCATATTATTTGGAGTCTGTATATAGCCAGGAAAACAGGTGGTTAACTACATGTTTTTTGGCAGAACTTGGAGTTTAAACCAGGGTCTTGATTGTGTTAGGCAAATGCTACAACCCTGAGCACACCTCACCCCCTTTTTTATTTTTTATTTTGAGACAGGGCCTTGTTAAATTGCTCAGGCTTTCTCTGGCCTTGAACTCATGATCCTCCTCCCTCAGCCTCTCAAATGGCTGGGATTACAGGTGTGCACCATGGCACCTGGCTGGTTAACTACATTTTTGCTATTTTTTTATTTGACAGAATTTTTAAAAGTTTAACTCTAATGATTTAAAAATGTTAAAAGCACTCTTACTACTTTTCTTAGATGATTTGATATTGTGTTCCTAGCAAACTGGTAGATTAGGAAATGTTCTTATTCCAATAGAGAAAAGAAAGAGAAATCAGATGATGCTAAAGTTTTCAGGGACTTTAGAGGTAAATTTGTATTTCTATCAGATTAAATCTTACTCAGCCTGGGTTGCTATACCAAAATACCATAGACTGGGTGGCTTAGATGACAGAAATTTATTTTTCACAGTTGTGGAGGCTGGAAAGCCCACGACTAGGGTGCCAGCATGGTCCGATTCTGGTGAGGAACCACTTTCTGGTTTGCAGGTGGCTGCCTTTTTAGCTGTATCCTCATATGGCAGAGAAAGAGAAGCAGCAATCTCTCTGGTGTCCTTTCACTTGAAGAAACTGCCTCATTACTGAAAGGAGACCAGGTATTCATTTAATTTTTAAAAAATGACCACGTGAACCATATGTATATGTTGTTTCTCTCTGGTCATGCTGAGGATGAAACTCTTTAACATGTGTTTGTTTGTTTGTTTGAGATAGGCTCTCACAATGTAGCCCAAGGTGGCCTAAAACTCTTGACCCTCTACCTTCCCCTCCTGAGTGCTGGAATTATAGGTTTGTGCCACTATACCTGGCTCATTTCATCATTTTCTTCACGAAGGTTACTGCAAAGGAGACTTTGCTGTTGTTGTTGTTAGGCGCCGTCAAGTCGTGTTCGACTCATAGCTACCCTTATAGGGTTTTCAATGGCTGATTGTTTCGGGATTGCCTCGGGAGTGGGTTGCCATGTCCTTCTCCCCTTTTTGTGGTGCTGGGAATCAAACTCAGGACCTCAGAGACTGCAGAGCAGTGCTCTACCAACTGAGCTAAATCCCAGCCCTAAAGGTGACTTTATTCCTTATGAAAAATCACTTGGTTTACGTGTACTTCACTGTGATTGGGGCTACTGATGGAAGATCATTAGAGGAGTTTTTATGTTAGGTAAAGAAAATTGCAGCAGCAACTCTGTTGTCTCTGACCTTAATTTCTGCACGTGAAGAACCGAAGAATGATGATGTGGTGTTGGTGAATGGAGTCCCCGGATTTATCCATGATATGGAACAGACATTTTCCTTTTGGCGCCTTTTAATAAGGCTGCTTACCATAGTACATCTGTTTTCTAACCAGCTTCATCTGTTTTTCTAAACAGCCTGACCAAAAATGGAAGGAAAGAGAATCTTAAATGTTTGCAAGTGTTAAGAAAATGGCATGGGTCACTTTTTGTGTGAATGACAGTATATGTGGACAGTTAGGATCTGGCCCCTACTTGATGCCTGTCTTGCCATAGCAGATGCAGAGATGAAGCTGTGGACACAGGGGTCCTGCCTCAGTTACTTTCTTTGGATTTATTCTCACATAGTAAACCTAGTCATTTATATTTACTGCCCTTTTAGTAGGCAAATATTAACCCTATAAATTGCCCATCACCTTTACATAGCTCCTTTTTAAAGTTATTGCCAATTGTTTGAAGGGCTTAGCTCTTAAGTAATAGCCCTAAGGGAAGGAAAAAAAGAAACCCTGGGGCAAAACATCTGGCACCCTCAGTCCTGTATTCCACTTTCCTGTCCCAGTGTTAACTTATTAATACATTCATTCACTTATTTGAAGTAATAGCAAATGCCCTAAATCTTTGCCTGATTAAGCTCACTTAAGCCCAAGTATTCCACTTGTCCCTTTATACTTACAAAACTCATAATTTATGCCTTGCTTTACTTAGCATTTTCTTCTACTATGTAAAATCTGCATTTCATTTTTATGGTATTAGATTTTAAGAGTGCAGTATTTGTTTCTCTGATACCTTCCAGAGAGCACCCCCAAAGTTGTCTGATTTATGTTGTATGATACATTAGTGCTATTGTGTCTGTGGCGAAAAGTATGGGGAAAGTTTTGTGTGGGGCAGCCACAGCATTTTTGGGAAACCTCAGCAGGGATACTTGGTGTTGCAAAATCAAGTACTCCTTTTGACCTAAACCATATTCTGGTTTTCTTGAAATTATTGAAGGGTTAGAACTTTCCCCCCATTAACATGGTTGGTAAAGTCACGTTTTCACCCAAGAGCACAAACGTGAGAGAGAGAGAGAGAGAGAGAGAGAGAGAGAGAGAGAGAGAGAGATTGCTTACAGAAATCAACTTGAGGCTTTACCCAGGGTTTACCATTGTTGCATTTTTTTTACTTCTAACCTGTTGGTCAAACCTGCCACTTTTATCTGTTTTCTTGAAGTTGGCATTTCTTGGGGCCTTTTTCTGTAGATGCTTTAGAGGCACTTTTCAGCCACAAGCCAAAATATAACAAAATAATACTTCTTTTATTCTCCAACAGAACTAGGATGTTGGATAAATTGAGTGTTTAGGGCAATTTGAGAGGATTAAATGAGAGCATACATGGAAAGTATATAGAATAAGTCCAAGTACAAAGCAGGCATTCAATCAAATCCAGCTGTTATCATCACCTCCAGATTACCTGCTCTCTTCTCCATGCAGCCGGCATCCATTACCCTTCTAGCCCCAGGACCCTTCAGCAGAACCAGCAGGTGTGAGGCAATAGTGATATATGAAAGGGAAAAGATGTTGTTGTTGTTGTTAGGTGCCGTCGAGTCGGTATCCGACTCATAGCAACCCTCATAGGGTTTTCAATGGCTGACTGTTTCGGGATTGCCTTTGGAGTGGATTGCCAAGCCCTTCTCCCATTTTTGAGGTGCTGGGAATTGAACTCAGGACCTCAGAGACTGCAGCACAGTGCTCTACCAACTGATCTAAATCCTAGCCCAGGGAAAAGATAGGAGAGGTAAATGTAAGGAAAAACAAAGGGTATATGTTTAGCATGGAGTGGTCAAGGAGATGGAAGAGAAAGAAGTTAAAGAGAAACAAGAAAATAGTGGAAAAAAGAAGTGCAAGTTTTCACTAGCAATGATCTTGAAGGTCACTCCAAAACTCTATTGGCTGAAAGCTATTGGGCCCTTTACCTCAGTATTAGTCTACTACTGTCTCTTTTCTTCCTGGTCTAACTTTTAACATGTGCATCAGATCAGATGGTAGGTTCTTCAGATTCAATTCTAGGAGACATAGGTTAAAATTATTTTTTGTAGTTTTATTCTAGTGGGATCTAAATTGCTATGAATAGTGAAAACTGAGCTAGCTTCTCCTTAAATACCTAGAAACCCATCATTCTTGCCTGGCTCACCATCACAAGATGCAGTTATTAAATTATTAAATGGCTCTCTTGATGCGATATTGTCACCTGTAAACCAGCCCCTTAAGGACATTGTAAAAACCTGCTTCTGGTGGGTAAATAAAGCACTTTGGGAAACGCCTTAGCTTTTTAGGCCTTGAAAACATCATTTAGTGTATTAAAGTAGCAATTTTCTAAATGACTTCTTTGTGGCCTGAGAAAAAGTAAAGCAACTCCAAAATGTATTCCTAGGTTTTTTTTTTTTTTTTTTTTTTTTTTAATACCATGGGATGGAAGGACCCTATTATGAGAGAACTTAGAAGTTTCTTATAAGAGTGTTTGTTGATTTGGGTACTGGGAGAGATTATAGAAGCTGACAGTGTAAAAAGAAAGTCAGAAATGGCTTTCTTTCTCATGGCTGGGAAGCAGGATGGACAAGGAGAGGTCCTGCTCAAGGGCAGCGGGGAGCCAGTGTGGTGGAGATCTCTGAATGATCCATCTTTCAGCTCCTTTTCTGAAGAGTGGACAAATAGCACTACTGGGGTTAGTGTGGTGGGGACTGGTGGACAGTCAGCCACTGATCTACATCAAGGGTTTAGATAGGGTGGTCCTAAGCATTGACATCTCTATAAGATCTGTTCAGATCATGAATGAAGTCAGATTCTAGTCTGGAATCAAATCCTGTCTCTGAGCTTGTCAGAACAGGCAGTGTCCTGCTTTCTGGGCAATGTCCTAGGTCTTTTGCATTGAGAGACAAGGCTGAACCAAGAGTGATGATGCTGCATAACCATCAACCAGAGCAGGTTATACGTCAGAAACAGTGGACACTTGCTCAGTGGATGAATGACCATGTGCCCAGAGTGGCCTCATGGACTTCTGAAAATCAGCCCTGTTTGGGAAACAAACAGGGTTTTCAGTGTAGCCTGATGGAAACTCAGCCAGTGTGGAACTGCACTAACAAATAGCTAGTCGGGTTTTAAAAAGTTTCAGACCCTGGAAGTAAGAACTAATTTACTAGGTTTGAAAAATGAAGAAGGGCAGAGTGACAGGGAATTACTAAGCAAGGGAGATGGTGCCATAGGATGCAATTCCAGGCTTGACAACATTTGGCAGTGTAGTCTACAAAACAATTTTGGATGTCTCTCCAAGTGTGATGACAACCACTAGAAAGTTTCAGGAGAAGAGTGACATGATCTAAAATAGTTTTCATAAGACAACACTGTGGAGAAGGGATTGTATAGGAGCCAGAGTAAAAGCAGGAATTAACCAAGAGGCTAATCATTTCAAGTCAGGAAAGACGATAGCTTGGCTAGGGCAGTAGTATCAAGACTGATGGGAAAATATATAATTTAAAAAATATTTTGGAGATAGTGTTTCTAGATCATACCTATGGGTAGATATGTGACAGAAAGAGAACAGTTAGGTTCTAGTGTTATTTATTGGCTTGAGAAGGAATACATTTGCTGTTGTTGTTATGTGTCATCCAGTCCAGTCTGACTCATAGCGACCCTCACTGGGTTTTCAGTGCCTGATTATTTTAGGATTGTTTTTGGGAGTAGACTACCAGATCCTTCTCCCACTTTTGTGGTGCTGGGGGTCGAACCCTAGGTTCTCAGAGAGTGCGGAGCAGGCACTCTACCAACTATTTAATCAAGCATTTGGTTGGATATTTTAAGTTTGAGGTGACTTAGGTATTCAAGTAGATGTTAAGTAGGCAATGTGATTAAAGAGTACAGAAGAAAGTCAGTTCTTAGATATTGATTTGGGAATTACTGACACATATATGTTTAAATATAGACTGTAGTTTAGCTCAATTAGTAGAGTGCTGCTCTGCATTCTCTGAGGACCGGGCTTTGATCTCTAGCACTGCAAAAACAAGAGAAGGATGTGGCAGTCCGCTCTCCCAAAAACAATCCCCCAAACAATGTTATTGCAAACCCTATGAGGGATACTTTGAGTTGGATATGAATTGACAGCACCTAACAACAACAACAACAACAGGTGTTTAAATGCAGGCAAACAAAACATTATAGTAATTCCATTCAATCTCATCCACCCCAAATCAACACTTAGGGAAGTAAGCGCTGTAAGTGCTGAGGATAAAGATGTCAGAAAGATAGAGCCCGTGCACACTTAGGAACTATTACTATAAGAAGAGGGAGACCATAATATTATTGTTACAATGCAATGGTAAAATGGAAGTGGGCATTTAGGTAAGGAAAACTATAACAAGTTATTATGCCTGGAGTTGTCAGGGACTGCAGACACAAGAGGTGACCAAAAAGGTAGTTATTTGATAGGAACAATTTTCGTTCTTATATAATAAGAAGTTATTTGATGGGAACAATTTTCTTCTTCTTAATATGAGTGTTTAATTAGAGACAATAAAAAGCAGATGGAGTTGGTTGCAGTAATGTAATATGGAAAAAAATATTTTCAGTCTTTAGATACTCTTTGATGTTGGGCCAGGCAACAACCACTCTGGGACACAGCATTCTCCTCTGTGAAGAGAGAAGCTTGGACTTGATCGACAGTCTCCTGCGTGGAGACATGGTATGAGAAGGATCAAGATGTGTGAGAATAGTTTTTCAATATATTTAAAGGCTATATTGTATCATAATGTATATTTCAATATATTAAGTGGCGTATGTACATATATGGATATTTAAAAACATAAATATACACATATAGTTGAAAGGCTGATAGAAATAAAATGTTTCACTTTGATAAGATTATGTAAATTGCCCAAAATTTCAAACTCTTTATTTTAACTTTAATTATATCTAAGTATCTGGAATGTGGTGTAAGATGATAGAACAGGATTGTCCAGAGATATACCTCCTCAACCCTTGCACTGCATAAACATCAGTTTGAACAACTATCTATAGGTAAAAATACCACTACAAGAGCTAAGGATATCAGGTAAGAAATCATAGTACCCTCCTACCTAACAACAACAACAACAACAACAACAACAAATCATAACAACAACAGTTCTAGCACAGTAATAGGAAAAGATGCATTGAAAAGGATAATATCCTCTTAGTGAAGTAATATTGTTATACTATTGAATAGAAGCTCTAATTAATTGTGGTTAATAAAGAAGAAAAAGAAAAAAAGAATTATTGCTCAATTAATGCAGTTAATAATAAAATACACAGGGGACCCAAAATAGTGAAAAGAGTATTTAGTGATGCCTAGATAGTTACTGGGACAATGTCAGCCCTATGTGTCAAAAATTTGATGGCTCTTTCATTTCTTTTTCTTCTGCATTTTTTGTACTAGCCATTCAACTTCTTATTAATTTCCACTATTTGTAACCATTTCACTTATTTATTAACTATTTGTTGACCTCAGAAGCAGGTCAATTTTAGTAACAGTGCTTTGCATTTCTATAATATTTATTTCTAGGTTTATATTTCAAGGAGTCTACTACACACACACACACACACACACACACACACACACACACACGAATTATTTGTTGTTAGGTGCTGTAGAGTCATGTCTGACTCATAGTGACCTTCACAGGACTTTCAATGGCTGATTACTTTGGAATTGCTTCAGGAGTGGATTGCCATGTTCTCTCCCGTTTTTATGGTGCTGGGGATTGAACCCAGGGCTTCAGAGACTGCAGAGTAACACTCTACTGAGCTAAATCTCAGTCCCACTACACACACACACACACACACACACACACACACACACACACACACACACCCTGTGAAGTGAACAGAAACTGAGATAACATTTTTATAAAAATGGAAATGAAATAGGTGGGTGGCCATGAGATATTTCTGGGCCTGGGGGTGGAGGAGTAAACCCAGGCATACAACTGCTAAAAGATAGAGATGCTTGATCACAAAAATCAGCAAATATATAGGCTAAGCTCATATTTAGGGGATCAGTGAAGCAGGACCACCAAAATTCCTTTACCTAAGGATTTGGCCTTTGAAATACACATCTCCATATATCTGGAGAAAAATATCTTAAGAAACATCAGAACTCTGCTGGACTACTTTACAGTCGCTGAAGATTTTGTATTGTTTTGTTTTGAGTTACTTGTGATGAGGCATGGTATTCTTCGCTTTGCTTAACAGGTTCAGAGGTTCTCCTTTGCCTTTGAATGTCATGATGGCCCAGGCATGTGTCAAGTGCTGGCCTCATTTGTCTTGACTCAGTTGTTTCCAGGATGGCTTGCAATGTTGAGGAGTTGATCTCATTCCTAGTCAGGTTCACTGTAATGCCCATGGGCTAAGTCCACTAGGTAAGACTTCTCTATCTACCCAAGAGAACTCAGGAGAAGTAACAAAAAGTCAGATCAGAAAGGAAACACAGACTGTCTCTCAGGTATAATTTTGTCTGGCTCTTATTTTATGGGCTTCCTAAGGGCTGGATGGGCCTCTGGAGGTGAAGCTGTGTCTTGCTGACTTATGCCAGGACTGAATATACTCTGTCTTATTATTCCATCCGGCCAATCATGTTAAGCTGGGATTCCTGTGGGATCCAAATGAGTAGCCCCAAGATGCGTGGAGACCTAGAGATGTAAGTCAGAATTCTGACACAGATGACATTTAATTCCCAAATTACTGTTTAATACTGCTGAAATTTTCCTTGGATATCTTCTCCACTGTCAACATAGTCTCTTACTTCTTAGGGCTATGAAACTAATGTAAAGCCATGGTGGAAAAGAACACATTCAGTCAACAATGCCTGAGATAAGAATGCTTAGGGGTATGTGTATGTTGTGTGTTTACAGAAAATGTGTGGATTTTCCTCTTCACCATATTTAGGTTAAAAATTTAATAGTAAAACAAAAAGTGGCTGGCTCCTTCGTAAGCCAAGAATGAGCACATTTCCTGTACTAATCAGAGATGTTTGAGTGCTTAGTTGTGTGCCTGATGTAACATTTATCTTTGGTATAACTCCAATCACACAATTCAAAAAGTTACCTATGCCTGGAAAAAGTCTAAAAAAGGTTAAAGTTTATGTGGTTAAAATTTCAGGGTTAATGGTAAATTAGTTTTATCAAACCCCTTTACTAGTGCTACTAACAGAGGTGTTTAAGTAATTTTTCTTTTTCACTGTTACTTCCTACTTATCAATGAAAAAAGAATATTTGGATGAAATTTGTTTTGTATGGAAATGAGTAATACTTCTGTTTTAACCATTTCAGTGACTATAATGATTATTAATTACAGTGTTATACTTCAAAGACTATTTGAGTATTTTAGGTGCTTTGCTCCTATGTGAAATGCCTTTAGGCTACTGTAGTTCTTAAAATTCATGTCAGCATTTGGTAGGTTTTCAGGTCAATTTTACCAATTTTACTGTTTTCAAGGTAATTGGCTATAGCAACTTGTCCCTATCTTCAAGTCTACTGAGTCTTCTAGAGGTTGTGTAAGCAGATAACCAGCTGGTTAACACTATCCTTGAAGTAGATCTCTTCAAAGTATTGAAAAGTAAAGATGTCACATTGAAGACAAAGGTGTGCCTGACTCATGCCATGGTATTTTTAGTCACATCATATGATTGTGAAAGCTGAACACTGAACAAGGGAGACAGGAGAAGAATTGATGCTTTTGAATTATGGTGCTGGAGACAATTATTGAATATACCATGGACTGCCAGAAGAACCAACAGATCTGTCCTAAAGGAAGTGCAACCAGAGTGCTCCTTGGAAGCAAGGATAGCTAGATTGAGCTGTATGTATTTTGGACGTGTAATCAGGATGGAACAATCCCTGGAGAAGGACATCATGTTTGGGAGAGTGGCAGGTCAATGAAAAAAAGGAAAACCCTCCACTAGATGGATTGACACAGTGTCTGCAACAATGGACTTAAGCATAAATAAGATTATGTGCCTGGCACAGAATAGGGAGTGTTTCATTTTGCTGCACACAGGGGTGCTATGAGTTGGAGTTGACTCGATGGCACCTAACAACAACAACAGATTATAAATATGCTTCTAAATCAGAAGGCTTAGAGTTTACAAATTCTATTAGCTGCATCTAAGAGAGTTGCTTCTAGAATGCACAGATAGAACTGGTAGCTACTTTGTCTCCCTGCCCCCAAGTCCTTATATCTCACTTCTGGCTTCCTTGTTCTTTCCTGATGACTCATCTTGCCCAAGGCCTACCTACCCCATGTTCAGGTAGAAGTGTGGCAAGGCCAAGAGCTTTGTAGAGGATCTCAGGTACAATTCTCTAGCTCTGTCATCCTGCTGTGAGATACTGGGTGAATTATTTTACCTCCCAAGCTTTGGTTTCAAAGACATTGAAAACTGTCCAGAGTTACAGTGGGGATAAAGTGAGGTGTGTGACATAGTATCTAATACTTATTGATCATTTATTATGTGCCAGGTACATAAGAGGTACATAGTTACCTCTCATAAATAGCAGGTCCTGTCGACCTAACTGGTTTTGTGCTCTTACCAGTTGGACTTTACACAATTGGTCTATGGAAGTCCTTATATATTCTTCAAATGCTGTAGAAAACAGCAAGAAGATAGGAGGGAATGAATCGGAGTCTACCAGATACAGATAACCAGGTTAGATATCTTACTTATATCATCTAATCATAACAACCCTTGGAAATAGGGCTTATTTTCCTTATTGCATAGATGAGAAAAATAAAGCCCAGCTATATTGTTTTATACTTTTCCATACATCATAGAAAGCAGCCAGGTGAATAGAACAAATTTAGTACAAATTGAGAACTTAATTTTATCAGGTAAATTGTAACTCTGACATTAGTCTAGATAATTCCTTCTCATTTTTTAGCAAATCATCAATCATGTTTTTCTTTTTGAGTTCAACTAGTAAAGTGAAAAACGTCTTTTTCTATGCATTAAAAATAGAAATATCAAATTCATTTTACTTTGCTTAACTTAGATGTTTTCGTAGATCTTTGCACGAGTTAAAGGCTACATTACTTTGTTTCAATCGTAATACATACTGAGGCTTCTTTTGCTGCCAAAACTGTTCTTTGGTTTAGAAAATTTCCCCTAGGTCATTTAGAAGTATTCCCAGAAAAGATGAAAATGCCAAAAACCTGGTCAAAAATTTTTTTCAAGTATGCACCAAGAATGGAAGGAATCTGGGAATCAAGAATGTATATTTATCTGGTCACAGGGAGAATAGGGCTTATTTCAATGCAAGGGACTCAGCCTTTGTTACTTTTTTTTCACAGTTGACAGTTTCCCCTCATTCTCTTGCTAACTTCATGTATTATGTGGGCGACCTTCCTACCTTTCTCTTATTTTCAATGCTATTAGTTATGCTCTGGAGGAAAAGGCACTTGAGAAAAATTTCTTTTTGGGCTCCACCTTTTCAAAGGAAGGTGCAAATTAGATGTAGCAAATTTGTAATTCGATTTCTACCTTTACAAAGAAACATCACTCAGGCATTGGTCTACTCTGTCACCTTGAATCAGAGAATGGCTTCATTGGGTTTATTTAGTTTTTGATAGCTCACACTTCAAAGAAAGGCAAGGGTTATATCCGCTGATGATTGTGTAAGCCTGCGCAAGCAAAAATAAAATTCTCCCCTCCCCGACCCCTGCAGGGATCAGTATATATATCCTGAAGCAGGAGAGAGCTGATGACGTCTGTTGTGGTTTGCTGACTCCCAGCAGGCTTGATTCTGCAGCTTGACTCAGGAAAAAGAATCCCACCAGCTTCTAGCAAAATTGTGCCCAGGAAAAGATTACCAAGACAAATACAATGAAATTGGCTCCAGTGTTATTTTTGGTCTTTAAATTCTTCTTCAGCATGCACGTATATGTATATTTTAACATCAATGTCCATATTCAACATAATCTTTTAGAATTCCTTGTCGTTCTGACTCCTTGTTTAAGCTTTCAGGCAAAATTCTGGTAGGAACTGCTCACATGCAACTGGCTTAACTTTCCATTGATATCCATGTGGACTCCCCAAGGTCAGGTTTGATTCTTAATTAATTGAAAAATAACGGAGGGCCAACATGTTTTATGTATTATCATTTCAAAGGGATGAGGCTTTGACTAGAGATACAAATCACCAATATTTAATTTTGTTTATAATTTTTATTCTACCCACTTTCAAAAAACTTCAGCTTATTTCTAGCCCTGCCTCAGATATGCAACTATGGTCTGCTTGGGATGTCCCACCTGCAACATAGGGATCATAATCCTTGTCATTTTCATTGTGTCACACTGGTGCTTTAAAACTAATGGATAGAGGATGTTGTGGGTCCCACACTCTTTGAAACACAACAGGCAAATGATTGACAACAGTACTAAAAATTGCACACGAAATAGAATTCTGTTAAAAATTTGCAAAGGAAGAGTGTAGTCATCAACTACACAATTAAAATTCATTTAAAAATGAGTGGAATATATATCGTATGTATAATGTATGCACAAAAAGAAGAAATGCACCAAATTGATTAAATATTTATTATGAACCATTTTCATAGAAAAGCTTGGAAAATAATATGCATATTCTCTACAAGTTAATATTGGCAATGGCTACTGCCAATGGCGGTGGTATGATTTTTTTCTATGTGGTTTTCTCATACACTTAAGGTTTTGTAAAATGAACATGCAACCCTTCTGAAATCAGGAAAATAATGATGATAAATATCTTTTGAAAAACTAACTGGACAAGGGAGGAATGATACAGATAGAGTGTAAATATCAGAACTTGGAGGGAAAAAATATCCTCTGAACCCTCAAAGAATGAGTTGGGGGTGAGGAACATGAATGAAATAAATGAGTTGGTCCAATTTAGTGCCAGCCCTAAAGTACTTGGGTACAAGGAAGAAAAGCTTGGAGAAAACCTATCATTTCAGAAGAATATTTAAAGTCTTTGCCCATGTCTAAAGTCTTTATATTTGTCCACCAGTTTTCATGGTAAGTCAACGGTTAGATCCAGTCTTGCCTATTCCACCCAGCACACTACTGAGTGGCATGTGGTAAGTAGGACTCACAGGGTAAAGATGCTGCAACTTTTCTCATCTCAAAAACCCTCTGGTCTTCAAGACTTGGGAAGAATTTAGCGTTGGCCATTGTCATTATGCCTGTGTTTTTCTCCCATAAAAGAACTGATGAAAAGAGGAAGAAACTTTTAAGATTTATTATAAGGAAATTTTAATTTAACTTATTGCATAATTTATTTTGTCAAATTTGTTATTAATAAAAAATACCTTGGCCTGCCTTATAAAAGTGACTACATACACATTGGAATTTTAAAATAAAAAAGATGGAAAAGACTTTTTTTTTCCCACTCTGACTATTGTAATTCTCAAAGGCAAACATTTGTGTTAGTTCTACACATGTTACATCAAAGATAACATGATTTGTGCTTCTTCTTTGAAAAAAGCCAACATCTGTAAGCCATTAGCTTTTGTCTTCCTCTTTTGTTATATTGGAAGAGATCCTTGAATGCTTTATGTCTCCATTTTTCTAACCATAGAATGGGGTTAATTCTGCTTTCCATAGCGAAAGACAATGTTAGAGCAAAGTTCATCCTAGAATATAGATGTTAACTTGCTATTAACTAAAGTGGGGAAAATTATTTTCATGTTATTTTTATCTTATATGTTTAACTACTTTTTTTAAGTACTGAGGATTGAACCCAGGGTCCTGTGCATGGTAGGCAAGGGCTCTATCACTGAACTGCACCTCCAGCTCAATCCCCCTTTAAATTATTTTTTATTTTGAGATTGAGTCTTACTAAGTTATGCAGACTGCCTCTGGCCTTGAACCTGCAAGCCTTCTGCCTCAAACCCCCAGGATGCTGAGATTACAGGTGGATGGCTGTGACGCCTGACTTAACCACCTCTTTGTATATAGACTGGAACACTTCTCTTCCTCAATAACCAGGTAAAATGACTGAAATGCTAAAAATTATGATATTGTTCAAAGGTGACTTTATAAGTACTCCCAAGAAAATGGAAGAGGCATTAAACACATATTCCTCATTTCCTAACTTTTCCCTATTGTTACTCTGAGACTATAGTCACCCCTTTATATGTGTTATCTGCTGGTTCCACATCTGTGGATTCAGTAAGCAGTTAATTGAAAAGATTTGAAAAAAATTGTGTCTGAATTGAATATGTACACATTCTTTCTTATCATTATTCCTAAAATAATACAATGTGACGACTATTTACATAGTGGCTTACATAGCACTTACATTATATTCAGTATTATAAGTAATACAGAGATGATTTCAAGTATGTGGGAGGATGTGGATAGGTTATGTGTAAAATACTGTGCCATTTTTATAGACTTGAGTATTAGTAGAGTTTGGTATCTGTGGAGGGGAGTGGAATCCCAGAACCTATTCCTACAGATTATATTTATGAATAAACATATAGAAGATGTCAAAAGATGTATACATATCTTGGGATGAAAACTTTCCATTTTGCTATTTTAATTGTGTCCAGTGATTGTTCTGATGTGATAGTAGAAATAATCTAGAACATCATACTACATATTGGTACCATAATTCAATTCAGAAGTATACAGAAAACATCTATTAAAATGTGTGTACACACACACACACGCATATATATATATATATATATATATATATATATATATATATATTTGCACCTCAGCATTAATAAAATCAGTAAATAAGAACAAAGTAAACAGTTACTTAAACCAGTCAGGTCCCATCACTTTTGCCTGAATGAATGTATCACTTTCCAAAATAGTCTTGTTTTCTCCTATTATCTACACATTTCTTATAAGAATGAGTGTGGGATTTATACCCAGATCAAGAGAAAGGAAATAAAACAAATGGTGATACCACCATGAAAGCATCCTAGGAAAAAGTAAGCCACAATGCCTCATCTTGCTGGCAGAAGTTCTTCCTGAGTAGTCAAATGGTGGAAAGGTGATCTGTGGGTAGTGGGCTGGGAATGGGGAGGGGTATCTGTGGCAAGAGGGGAGTTGAGAGAAAAAGAGGTGAAACAGGAAGTCAAAGGGGTTACTCATGTACTTTTTGTTTTCTTTTGTCTTTTGATGTATTTTTCCTTTATGAAATTGTCACAAGTGTGTTCTTGACTCAGAATTGGATCTTCCAACTCATGAAGTAGGTATATATGAAACAAAGACCTTAAGGTTTCATCAAGGAGAGATGCATAACCATATTCTAAATCATTATCATTTCCTTAAAACTCCAATCAATTCTCCAACTTCAATTCAATCTGTTCACCTAACAATGGTCACCCACATACCATGATACTGAGCCAACCCACACTGGATAACGTCAGTAGTGAGGACTAAATGAGGCTGCTTCATTAGGTTGGCAGTTCTGCAGTGCCATCCGATTTGCTGCTTCCCCGTGCTGATCAGTCAGCCTCTGGTTGTTGTTGTTGTTGTTAGGTGCTGTTGAGTTGGTATCCGACTCATAGCGACCCTCATAGGGTTTTCAATGGCTGACTGTTTCGGGATTGCCTTGGGAGTGGGCTGCCAGGTCCTTCTCCCATTTTTGCGGTGCTGGGACTTGAACTTGAGACCTCAGAGACTGCAGCGCAGTGCTCTACCCACTGAGCTAAATCCCAGCCCAGCCTCTGGTTAGTCAAGACCAATAAGTTTGGGTAAAATATGGGTACATCATTAAACAAGCCAAGATCTACATTTGGACACAGGGATGCTGCAATCATGCAAAAGAGATATTCCAAGGTCAGGCTGCCCAAGCAACTATTAATAACAAAAGATCTATTATGAAATGAAGATTATAGATTCTATGAGTTTGATTATATGATTTAATAGGTTCTGTAGCATTTCAAGTAAAGAGTGATAACTAGGCTCATAGTGTCCCAGAGTCAGTCCTAGTCTGAGAAGACAGATGCTCCATGTTTCATATTCACTTGAGAAAGGAGGTGGCGAAGTCTTGTGGGCCACTGAGCTATTGCCATCTGGATGGGAAAGTAGCCTGATACTGCAGGTTAAGTCTTTATTGGAAAGGAACATAAAAAATATTCTGAGTGCTTTTTTTTTAAGAAGTGAAAAATCACTATTAGGATGAATCTTTCTTCATAAACCATCTGAGAGTATAATTTGAACTCAGGAATTGTGATGCCCCTGCATTGTTCTTTCTGTTCTGGATTGCTTTAGAATTCAGGGTCTTTTGTGTTTTCAGATGGATTTTTGGATTGTTCTTTCTATTTCTGTGAAGAATGTCATTGGGATTTTGATGGGGATTATATTAAATCTGTAGATTGTTTTAGGTAATATAGCCATTTTCACAATATTAATTCTTCCAATCCATGAGCATGGGAGATCTTTCCACCTTCTGGTGTCTTCTTCAATCTCTTTCTCTAGTGTTTCAAAGTTTTCATTGCAGAGGTCTTTCATCTCAGTTTTATTCCTACGTATTTTATTTGTTTTGAAGCTATTGTAAATAGGACTGTTTTCCTGGTTTCTTTCTCTGCCTAGTCATTACTGGTGTAAAGAAGAGCTACTGGGTTTTGTATGTGCATTTTGTATCCTACTACTTTGCTGACAATGTTTACCAAGAGTTTTCTGGTGGAGTCTCGAGGGTCTTTTAAGGATAGGATCCTGTCATCTATGTAAACAGAGATAGTTGGGCTTCTTCCTTTCCTATTTGGATCCCTTTTATTTCTTTCTCTTGGCTTATTGCTGTGGCTAATAGTTCAATTACTACCTTGAAAAGCAGTAGAGACAGTAGAGATCCTTGTCTTGTTCCTAGTTTTAGGGGAAATGCTTTCAGTTCTTCCTCATTTAGTATGATGTTGGTGGTGGACTTTTCACATATTGACTTTATTATGTTGAGGTATGTTCCTTCAATTCATTGTTTCCTCAAGGCTTTTTATCGGAAAAGGATGTTGAAATTTGTTGAAGGCCTTTTCTGTATCTATTGATAGGACCATGTGTTTCCTATATCTGAGTCTATTTATATGCTGGATTATATTTATTGTCTTGCATATCTTGAACCAGCTTTGCACCCCTAGGATGAAACCAACTTGTTCATAATGTATGATCTTTTCAATATGTTGTTGAAGTCATTTTGCAAATATTTTATTAAGGATATTGGTCTATAGTTTTCCTTTTTGGATGTATCCTTCTCTGGTTTTGCTATTAGGGTAATACTGCCTTCACAGAATGAGTGTGGTAGTGTTCCTTCCATTTTTATGTTGTGGAATAATTTGGGGAATGTTAGTATTAATTTTTCTTTAAAGATTTTGTAAAATACAGCAGTGAATCTATCTGGTCCTGGGCTTTTCTTTGTTGGGATACTCTTTATTACTGCTTTGATCTCACTGCTCATTGTAGGTCTGTTTAAGTTGTTTATATCCTTTTGACTTAATTTTGGTGGGTCATATGTGTCTAGGAATTTATTCCTCTTGTCTAAAGCTATAGTAACAAAAACTGGATGGTACTGGCAGAAAAACTGACATGTAGACCAATGGAACAGAATAGATTATACAGCTACAGCCACCTGATATTTGACAAAGGTGCCAAAAATATAAATTGGAGAAAGATACTCTTTTCAACAAATGGTGCTGGGAGATACCTTCATACAGAAGACTGAAATTATATCCTTCTCTCTCATCTTGTACAAAAATCAATTCAAAATGGATCAAAGACTTTAATGTAAAATCTAAAACTTTGAAACTGCTAGAGGAAAACATAGGGGAAACACTTCAAGACATAGGCACTGGCAAGGACTTTCTGAATAGGACCCCAAAAGCACAGGAAACAATAGCAAGGATTGACAAATGGGATTGCATGAAATTAAAAGGGTTTTGCACAGCAAAGGACATAATTATCAGAGTGAAGAGACAACCTACACAATGGGAGAAAATCTTTGCCAGCTATACATCAGAAAGGGGATTACTATCTAGAATATATAAAGAGTTCAAAAAATTAAACACTGAAAAAGCAGTGTCCAATCAAACAATGGGCAAGAGAACCAAACAGAGACTTCTCAAAAGATGAAATACAAATGGCCACCAATCGTGAAAAATGTTCAACATCCTTAGCCATCAGGGAAATGCAAATCAAAAACTACACTGAGATACCATTTTACTCTAGTCAGAGTGGCTACCATCAAGAAAACAAACATCAACAAATGCTGGTGAGGATGCAGGGAGAAAGGAACCCTTTTACACTGCTGGTGGGAATTCAGGTTGGTGCAGCCACCATGGAAATCAGTATGGAGTTTCCTCAAAAAACTAAAAATAAAACTCTCCTATGACTTGGCTATCCCATTCTTGTGTATATATCTGAAGGAGTACAAGTCAATATACCATAGAGATATTTGCTCATCCATGTTTATTGAGGCATTATTCAAATTAGCCAAGATATAGAATCAATGTTGGTGTACATTAACAGATGAGTGGATATGGAAATTGTGGCATATTGGCACAAAGAAGGACAAAATTATGTCATTTGCTGGAAAATGGATGGAATTAAGGATCATCATTTTAGGTTAATTAAGCCACATTCAGAAGGATAAACCTCATGTTTTCTCTCATATGCTAGACTTCAACATATAGTCATTATTAAAACATATAGATCATGAAAGTATATAGGACCTAAGTGGGGAAAGATAATGGACTAAAGAAAAGAGGAGGGGGCAAAATGAAATGGGAGAAAAGAAAAAAATTATCACGAATGTTTCCCTTAAGACAAAATTGAGATGTACATATACAGATACATACATATATAGATAGATATACTCACAAAAAAAGACAAGCAAGTAGAGAAGAGACCATTGGTGGGGAGGGAAGGGATTGGGGAGGAGGTTCCTGAGAGAGTAAGGGAGAAGTTAATATGACCAATGTACAATGAATTGCATGTATGGAGATATCATGAGACCCATTAAGTTGTACATTAAAAATTACTATAATAAAAAAAGTTGAAAAAAATAAACCATCTGGGAAAGTAAAAAAATAAAATAAAATCAAACAAATGAACAAATCCTACCGTGTGATTAAGGTCTGGGGTGTGAGTTAAATGTAAGCCTCCAAGCTAAGCATTTTGGTAATGTCAGCCTTCAATCAGAAGGCAGGCTGGGTGAATGAATCTCCTGTGCAGTGAATCTGGGAACACCATATGTAACCTCTCCAGGTTTGATGAGGGGTTCCCTTTGGACTTGTTTCTCTGTCCTGAACTTGTTCCAGGCCTGGAGTCAGGACAGTGGTTATTTCCCCTTTGTATATTTCAGTGATCCTAGTTAGTGAATGTAATTCTCATCTCTGTTGCTTCTGACCTTATTTTCCATTTACAGCTTCTTCCTCTCTTTGATTCAGCTTACCAATGAGAAACTTACTTCACATCTTATCATCTTTGTCAAGATCTCTGCCAAGCCTGGCTGGTTTCTTCCAGAAGATGGGAGAAAAGTAAGACTCTGAGTTGAAAGAAGGGCCAGGTCTAATAATGGTATTAGGTCCGAAGCTGAGCCATGCACCTGCAGGTTGTTGCTATTGTGAGTCGGGTCTGACTCACAGTGTGACCCTGTGTTCAACAGAACAAAACACTCCTAATGTTGGAACAAGTTTCAAGTGTTGATTTCCAAAGGCAAAGCAAATTCCGTCATTAATGAAGTCTATTTCTTTTTATTTCACCTGATTGTAAAAGTGTTCAGAAATCTTTCTCAAGATATACAATATTTATGCCTTTCTTAAACTAGACTAAATCACAGACCACTTATTAACCAAAGTTTCCTGATTCTTCCAGGTCTGAGGATCTGTTACCTTTCTCTCCACCTGTCTGTGGCAGAGAAAATATATGTTTACCATTCTATTCTTCTTCCTTAGTATACAGGAAAATTAAGTTTTACAATCTCCCTTGCAGTAACTCAGTAACTTTGGAAGCTCCCCTGCCTTTTTCCCCCTCTCCTTCATCATTTAAGTTAGTGAATCAAAAGAAATGAGAATTTAAGAATTGTGATACCTTAGTATCACTTTATGATATTTTAAAATTATGGTTGTCAATTTGAAGGCATGATTAAAAAATAATTTAAGATAAATAAATGGAAACACCTTTTCTTTTTTTAATTTAATTTAATTTTAATTTAGCATCTAGGAAAGTAGAAGGACAATATGCTGCACCATATTCTACACAGTTGCCTTTATGGTGGTCAGAACCCTAACTGTGGAAGATGGCATGACAGCAAGCCTCCATCTCTACTGCACAGGCTGACCTGGAAAAACTATGAAAATCCTCTCTCCTGCTCTGAATAATATTGTTAGGTAATTACATAGCTGTCTTCCTATTGAGAGCAACAGTTGCTCTCAATAGGAAGTAAGTGGAGAATAAAATGATAGTATTAAGAAGGAAATAATCACATATAATTCACCATCCAGTGACAGTTGCTAACATTGCCTGTTACCTTTCCAGTGTGATTACTCAACATATATTACATTATTGATACTGTATCACTTATACCATTTTGTGTACTGTTTTCATTCAGTATTATAAGGAAGACAATTCTCCTTTCCATTAAAGTTTTTTTTTTCAAATAAATTGTTTAATGGCTACACGATGTTTCAACATATACTTTCATTATAACTAACTTAATCACTTCTCTCAGGTATGTTGGTTATTCTTAAATTTTTAAATTTTATTAATAATGCTGTAGAGCCTACAGCCATACCACTATGGCATCTGATCCCGTCAGATCTCAGAAGCTAAGCAGGGGTCGGGCCTGGTTAGTACTTGGATGGGAGACTGTCTGGTAACACCAGGTGCTGTATGCTTGGGAGAAGGACCCAACAACCCACCACCAAAAAACAGTCAGCCATTGAAAACCTTATGAATAGCATAGAAGCACTGACTGTTGTCATAGGGTTGCCTGTTGTACATAGGGTTGTTATAAGTCCGACACTGACTTGACGGCACCTAACAACAACAACAAATCAGTGCTGTAGAAATATCTCTGTATAAACAGCTTTTAATTTTTTTCTGGTATTTTAGATTATTTTCTTAGGGTAGACTCCTACAAGTAGAATTTCAGAAAATGATAAAAATGCATACATGTTCTTTTACCATATTAATTACTTCCTATAGGTATTTCCTTCTTGAAATTATCACATAGCTGGTCAGAAACCAAAAACAACAGAAACCAGACTGTCTTTGAAATAAAAGTCACAGGCCTGAAGCCAATGGTGGTATTCCAGGGTCCTGCTAGATTGGGCTGTTAAAGGGCTACTTCACATAAGTGGGTGATGATTCAGTGTTTCTGACCAGACTTCAGAGTTGCTCACAGTAGCATATTTCCAATGGACTGTAACCTAACTTTAATGTGACTAATTTTTGCAGGCATCCCAGTGCTCTAAGTGGGGATTGTTATTTCTCAAGGAGGGAAAACCCCAGACAGTGTATTTACTGTGATCTGCCCTGGATCCTTCACACTGACTCAGGAGCACTGCCCCCTCTGGAAAAGAATTAGGGTAACTAGAAGGGTTTTTCTCTCCAGTATTAGATCAAAATAACCAGGCCAAGATAAAAGACTACACTTGAGATCAAATGGGCATATTTTTGCTGTTTAACATTCTACAACAAGACCGACAGACAATGAGTCAAAAAGGGGAGAGGCCACGCTTCTCTCAGCAACAAAGCCAGATTGTTCAAGTAGGTTCATCAACACAGAATAAACTTGCAAAAAAAACAAAAACAAAAACAAAAAAAGACAAAACACACACACACACACACACACACACACACACACACACACACACGCCCAAAAAACCCAGTTCCTCCTTGTCCTAGATTGATAAAAATCTTCACCTTTGTCTCTATCATTTTCTTGCCTTTTGTAGTGGTAGAAAACGGATATATTACTCTCTTCCTTACTGTCTGAGAGTCTATATAAAATGTAAATTAAAGGAAATCTAAATATGTCATATTAAATGGCTGGTCACTGAATCAGTTAATAAGTCAGAGGTTAAATTTTGCTCAAGAATATTTATGACTTAAATGAGAGCAAGCCTCTTCCTTGATTTATTTAAATAACTAAATCTGGAAATCTAGAAAAAACAGTTTAGAAGACAGGCTTGTTTATAAATGGGCCAATGATTATGCCAAAAAGTAAAGTCATGATTTTGAAATTAGAA
>VMDO01009028.1:34584-47466 GCA_007922755.1 Pedetes capensis
AATGTATTCCCAATTATTCCTCATACAAATAATTTCAGACTTCTTTTTGGCAGAAAGAAATTTTAATTTATAATTAATAAGGCATATTAATTGTACATATTAATGAGTTTCATTGTAGTCTTTCCATACATCAATGTATCATGCTTTGATTATATCTACCTTACCAACTATCTTTTCTTACTATCCCTCCCCACTGCCTCTTTCCTAGTATAGACCATTTCTTTATAATTTAAACTGTTTAATAGTAAAAAGGCTTTATAAATTACAGATATAGCCAAGGCTTTGAGCTAGTGTCCTTGGGCTGGCAAGATTGTTTGCCTCAGTCCAATAAGCTAATCAGAACAGAAGATAACTTGCTTTGCACATAGCTGAGATTAGAAGTAAGTTGGGCAGCTTTAAAAACTTCACCATGGCTATCTTTTTCTAGCAGTAGGGAATAATTTTCTAGTCTCCTTAGAAAAGACTGAATTTATATTTGCACACCATGGAGGTCCTTTCCTGCTATCGACCCTGAACTAAGTCATAATGAATACCCTTATGGGCTGATCAAGCAAAAGTTAGAAATTTGTTTTGAGTAAAAACAAAAACAAAAATAAACAAAAACACTAGAGTATCTCTTTCATAAATGAACCTTAAAGTAAATGTTTTTCAGTATCTTGAAAGTTTCCAAGATGGTAGGAATCAGACACTTTTCTGTTGATACAAACGGTGCCTCCTTTCCCTGATTTTGTTAGAGGAAGTTTCCTGTCTCTGGCTGGATTTGGATGGACAAGTAGGCACTGAATGTGTGTAGGGTATGTGTGTATGGAGGGTGGCTGCCCAGGAGACAGGTAAGGTTTAGGAGGTAGACTTGGGTAGCCAGAAGATCTTAAGGCCTTAATGACTGGTTGTCCAGAGCTAGGGCAGAAGGATTCCAAAGGGCATGAAGGATCTGACTGACTCCAGAACACAGAATTAGAAGGGGACATGAAGCACTAGGATGGACACATCTCATCCTGAGTTATCTTTGATTCTGGGGGAGCCAGTAGTTACTACTGGTGAAAGTGCTGTCTATGAAGATTTTTTAGAATGAGCAAAGATTGAAGCTGAGCCCTATGGCTCCAGCCAATTGTTTTGCATCCTTCCTGAGGCTGAGAGCACTCATTGTTTCTATTCTACTTAAAAAAACAAAAACAAAAACAAAAAACAGTAGCCATAGGTTTAAATGAGACTTCAATATAGGCAGTCTTATGTATCAGTTCTTAATACTCTGTATGTGCTTAATATGTCTTATAGTTATTATGAGAAGGTATTATGTTTTTACTCTCAAGAATGTCAAATTCTTACTCGATTTTCAATAAGTGGTGGTTGAATGTAACTGATTAAATGAAATCCTTTAATCCTTATGCAATCAAGGCAAGTTCTTGAGTTTGAAAAATTACCTAATTGGCTTTTTGGATGTATTGTGGGTTTGCTTGTACACATGATGTTTATAAGTTGTGGTGACATTTCAGTTGGCTTTGAGTTGTTTAATGGTTTTCTGATTATGAATCCATTTATACATGTGCTTTGCTGTGAAAGATTAATTAACAATTAGAAATTTCCTTACTCTAGGTAGGAGGGGGTGAAATGTATCTTTGTTGAAATAGAACTTCAGATTAAATTTGTATAATTCAACTTTGGTAAAGAACAGTATCCTATTTTTTCCCCTCTAGAAATATGACTTTGCATAATACATTCATTTCATTTTTATATGACATGTAAGATAACTCATCGACTTTAACAAATTTATTTATTCTTAAGTGTTTCCTCAATGGGAATCATAGGACAGGCTTTCAGTAGTAATGAGGTGAATGGTGAATGTCTTCCCTATCTACCCTCCCCACCATACACACACACACACACACACACACACACACACACACACACACACACATCCAGTACAAGGAGAGGCAACTTTAGCTGTTGATGTAATTTCTAGGGCATCTCGTACAGGAGATTATTCAAGAAAGGGGTAGTTTAAGGACAGAACAGATCCAGATTTCTAGAAGCTGTTTTTCAGGCTGCTGTTTATTCCTTTGCTTACTCAAGTTAATTATACTTCTCCTTCTATGTCACTTTGGATAGACCCAAGTTTTCACAAGGGCTTCTCCATTCACTCCTGACCAGTAAATGAAAGAAAACATCTTTTTTATTCCCATGAGTCCTTGTCTTATGAAAGATAGGAAACTCAAAGTTGAACTTGAAATCTCTACCTCCACATTGGTCACTTTGTTAATCTGCCCAATTTCTGAGGTTGCATCTGCCTTAATACACACCATTAATTCAGCCCATAAACCCTTTAATAATATCCCACAGGAATTCCTTGGTAGACACAGCTCTCTGGCTTGCTTTGAAATTGCACAAGTCCTCTGCATAGAAATAGTTAGGACTTTTAATAGATGTGCTCTTTTTACCTAGTTTGAAGAGGAAAATAGGCTCCTTCTAGGCCAGGCTCTATCAGTCCTGCTCCCCTTTTGGCCATGTCAGGAGAGCTCAGTCCCACTGCACACTAGTCACCTGAGGAGCTTTCAAAAGTGTCAAAGATGGAGCCCTGTGCTAGATTACCTGGGGCATGAGATTGGGTCATCTGAGTTCTTAAAAATCTCTCCAAAGTGATCTTAAGGGTAGCCGGGATTGAAAACAACTTTGTTTAGGACCAAAAAGATAGCCTTCCTTGAAAGAAGGTATACTTGATAATTTGGACTCTGCATGGCATGCTGAGATGTTGGCTAAGACTAGATTTTTAATGCCTACCTTTAGAGTTAACTGCAGCTGTACCACTGTGGCGTCCAGTCCCGTCAGATCTCAGAAGCTAAGCAGGGTCTGGCCTGGTTAGTACTTGGATGGGAGACCACCTGGGAACACCAGATGCTGTAGGCCTGGGAGAAGGATCTGGCAACCCATTTCCCAGAAAGCAATCTGCCATTGAAAACCCTATGAATAGCAGAGAAGCACTAACAATAGTGCTTCACCTGTTGTATGTTGGGTCGCCATGAGTTGGACACCAACTCAACAGCACCTAACAGCACCTAACAACAACAACAACAACAACAACAACAACAACCACCACCACCTTTAGAGTCAGGATCAGTACAGCTTCCACTACTCTCCAACAAAGAGTCTACTTATGGAAGAGTTCTCTCCTTTTTGAAAAATGTCACCTATTGAAATGTGGCCAGGCCCAGTGTAGCAGAGGTTTATTAGGCTCCAGAGGGAGGGGAGCTAGGCTCATGACAAGGACAGAAGAAGTAACTCAACATAGCAACAGGAGGATGTGGATGAATAATTGATTTCATATCTCTCTGTGATATTGGGCAAATCATTGAATTTTCTTAGACCCTTTCATGCAGCCAAGTAAATAAGAGGTAATAACCCCATACCTACTTCTTAGGGCTGTGGGGAGGGTCACAGGACTGTGTACTTAAAAGCACTTTATAAACTGTACTATTCCACACTTCATAGACATTACCACTCCCATTTGTCTAACAGAGTTGTTTTGGAGTTTCTTGAGTGTACACTTTCCATCAGCCAAACACTGGAAAATAATATTTTAATATCTATAGATGAAATATAAATAGACATGTAGCACATATTTTGAGTCATATTTTCCTTCATTTGTTTTCATTTATCCTGATTATGTGGGGAGCACACCTCCCAGTCCGGCCCAGATGTTTGGATAGGCAGTGACTTCGTGCACACAGATACTAAATACAATTCACTCGGGACCCTTGGGTGAGGGGCATGGGCTCCTGTGGCCCTTGGGAACACCAGCAGAGATGGGGAGAAAGGAAAAGCTTCAGGCGCTTTTGCCTTGCGGGGACAAACACAGCTCTTTATTTCTCTGCCCTTATCAGGGCAGAGAGAAACCCAAAGAGTACAGCTTTAAGTGCTAGGAGCTCTTATACTGCCTCAAGGGCAGATGCTTCCATGTTGGTGGTCTTGGTGGTCATAAGGAGAGAGTTCTTGCTTCATTGGGGGTCCACACCAGAGAGAGAAAGAGTTGTTTTCTTGCTGATGGTCAGGGTGAGAAAGAGATTGTGCTTCCCCAGTGGTCTGGGTGAGAAAGAGTTCTTGCTTAGTCAGTGGTCTGGGCGAGATGGTCTTGCTGACGGTCTGGGCAAGAGAAAGAGAGAGAGAGTTCTTTCCTCCTTGGTGGTCTGGGTATGTGTGTGAGAGAGATCTTGCTTTGTCAGTGGTCTGGGAGAGAGGGAGCAAGCGAGCTGCTGCAGTGCAGCTCCTTATATAGCTCGCCCACAGAATGGCCTGAGCCAATCAACTTTGGGTCCAATTGTCCAATCATGTTCAGGGGGATTTATGAAGGGTTTTGTACAAACATCCAATCAAGTTACTTTCATTTTCCCTAGATATCTAATTTATAAACCAGATCTTCAAAAGATGTTTTCCCAGTTTGGGTTTTTTTGCCAATTTTCTCCCAATTTCCCCCTACATGATTACAAACCAGCTTCAAACTCTAGCTACAGGGAAAATTAAGTAAACAAGAAAGATGATCCATTTATCTCAGTAATTCACAGCTTGGACAGAGAAAACTTCACGTATCATCACAAATGTTATTAAATGCTTATTGCTGATCACACGTATTGAGTATTGTGAACTTCAGGCTTGACTTGTACTTTAGGATTATAGGCTAAAAATAATCTATAATGAAAATAAACGACGCAAATTTGAAACCCAAAATGAACCAGAATTGTTACCTCATATAGAGTATAAAGTTGACTGATTTTAACAATCATAATAAAAAAAATTCTAGAGTAACATTTAGGGGAAGAAATGGAAGAGCAGCCAACCTTCAACCTTGGCTTTGATTTATCATATTGATGATGAAGGTGGATAAACTCTTGATTGTAGTGACACTTTGATTAATAAATTCTTTGGCAAGGAAGTTCTTTTGTACATAAAACCAGTAGTCATCAATTTTTGTGGGACCAGGGGTTGGTTTCATGGAGGCAATATTTCCATGGTGGAGGAGGGTGGGGAGATGGTTTTGGGATAATTCAATTGATGGGATTGTTGTTGTTAAGTGCTGACTTGCATATGAGCAGTTGGTCTGACTCATAGTGACCCTATGTACAATAGAAAGAAACACACTATCTGGACTGTGCGAGGCACACTTTTTTTTATGTTTAAGCCCATTGTCACAGCCACTGTGTCAATCCATGTACTTGAGGGTCTTCCCTTTTTCATTGTCCTGCCACTCTCTCAAACATGATGTCCTTCTCCAGGAATTGATTCCTTTTGATAACATGTCCAAAATATGTAAGACACAGTCTAGCCATCCTTGCTTCCAAGAAGCATCCTGGTTGCACTTCTTCTATGACATATTTGTTGGTTCTTTTGGCAGTCCATTGTATCTTCTGTATTCATTCCCAGCACCACAATTCAAAAGCAACAATTCTTCTAACTACTGTCTCCCTTCAATGTCCAGCTTTCACGATCACCTGATGCAACTGAAAATACTATGGCATGAGTCAGGCACACCTTCACCTTCAATATGACATCTTTACTTTTCAACATTTTAAAGAGGTCTTTTGCAATTGCTTTTCCTGGTACAATGTGTCTTTTGATTTCTTGGCTGCTGCTTCCACAGGTGTTGACTGTAGAACCAAGTAAAGCAAAATCTTGGACAATCTCAACTTTTTTCTCCATTTATCATGAAGTATGCTGACCCAGTTGTAAGGATTTTTGTTTTCTTGTATTGAAGCACAATCTCTACAATCTATGTTCTTTGATCTTCATTAGTAAATGCTTCCAATCCTTTTCACTTTCATCAAGCAGAGTTGTGTCACCTGCTAAGTGCAGGTTGTTAATAAATCCTCCTCCAATCCTGATGCCATGTTCTCTTCATAAAGTCCAGCGTCTCAGATTACTTGCTCAGCATAGAGAATGAAGTGGTATGGTGAAAGGATACAGCCCTGACACACACTTTTCTCCACTTTAAATCAAACAGTATTTCCTTGTTCTGTTTGAATGCCTGCCTCCTGGTCCATGTATGGATTCATCATGAGTACAATTAGGTGTGCTGGTATTCCCATTCTCTGAAATGTTATGCATAATTTGTTGTGATCCACATAGTCAAATGCCTTTTCTTAGTCAATAAAACAGAGATAGACATCTTTCTTGTATTCTCTGCTTTTGGCCAAAATCCATCTGATGTCAGCAGTGAGGTCCCTGGTTCCACACCCTCTTCTGAATCTGGCTTGAATTTCTGGCAATTCTCCATCAATATACTACTGCAGTTGCTTTTGAATAATCTTTAGCAAAATTTTGCTTGTGTGAGATATTAATAATATTGTTTGATAATTTCTGCTTCGGTTAGATCCCTTTTCTTGGGAACTGGCACAAATATAGATCTCTTCCAGTAGTTGGCCAGGTAGCTGTTTTCCAAATCTCTTGGCATAAACAAGTGAGCACCTCTAGAACTGCATTTGTTTGTTAAAACATCTCTATTGGTATTCCATTAATTCCTGGAGTCTTGTGTTTCTCCAATTCCTTCAAGGCAGCTTCCACTTTTTCTTTCAGTACCATTGGTTTCTGGTCATATGCAACCTCTTGAAATGGTTGGTCATCTGCCAGTTCTTTTTGGTATAATGTATTCCTTCCATCTTTTGATGTTTCCTGCATTGTTTAATATTTTCCATGTAGAATTCTTCACTATTGCCACTCGAGGCTTGAGTTTTTTCTTCAATTCTTTAAGATTGAGAAAAATAGAGCACATTCTTCCCTTTTGGTTTTCTTTCTCCAGCTCTTTGCATATGTCATTATAAGATTTGATTTTGTCTTCTTGAACTGCCCTTTGAAATAGACTACTTAGTTCTTTAATTTCTTCATGTATTCCTTTTAGGTTAGCTGCTTGACATTGAAGGACAAGTTTCAGAGTCTCTTTTCACATGTAATTTGGTATTTTATTTTTTTCCTATCTTTTTGATAACCTTTTGCTTTCCTCATGAATGATGTCTTTAATGTCATGTTACAGCTTATCTGGTCTTTGATCAATCATTAGTGTCTAATGCATCAAATCTGTTCTTGAGGTGGTCTCTGAAGGCAGGTGGGATATACTCAAGGTCTCAACTTGGCTTTCATACACTTGTTCTAAGTTTCTTCAGTTTAAGTTTGGATAAGTTTGGATATCAACTGCATATGAGCAATTGATGTCTGATCTACAATCAGCACCTGTTCTTGTTCTGACTTTTGATATTGAGTTTTCCCATCATTCCTTTCCACAAATATATTCAGTTTGGTTCCTGTATATTCCATCTGGTGAGATACATGTGTACAGTCACCGTTTATGTTGGTAAAAAAGTGTATTGTACTGAAAAGGTCATTGGTCTGACAAAATTTTATCATGTGATCCTAGCATTGTTTCTGTCACCAAGGCCATATTTTCCAACTACTGAGCCTTTTTCTTTGTTTCCAACTTTTGCATTCCAGTCACCAGTAATTGTCAGTATATCCTGACTGCAAGTTTTATCTATTTCAGATTGCAGAAGTTGGTAAAAATCTTCCCTATCTTCATTTGTAGTCTTCATGTTGGGTGCATAAATTTGAATAATAGTCATATTAACTGGCTTTCCTCATAGGTATATGGATATTATTCTATCACTGATAGTATTATACTTTAGGACAGATCTTGAGATGTCTTCTTTGATGATGAATGTAATCCCATTTCTCTTTGATCTGTCATTCCCAGCCATTTTGAATCAGCATTATCTGATTCAAAATGGCCCATGTCAGTCCATTTTAGTTCACCAATGCCAAGAATGTTGATGTTTATGCACTCCATTTCCCTTTTGATAATTTCTAATTTTCCTAGATTCATACTATGTACATTCAACATTCCAGTTGTTACTGGTTGTTTAGAGTTTTTCTCCTCATTTTGAGTTGTGCCACATCAACAAATGGAGGTCCTTGGGGCTTATTCCATTCCCTTCATTAAGGTTGACTCTACTTTGAGGAGTCAACTCTTCCCCAGTCTTTTGAGTGCCTTCCAACTTGAGAGGCTTAATTTCTGGCACTACATCTGACAGTGTTTCTTGGCTATTCATAGTGTTTTCAATGGCTACTTGTTTTGGGAGTGGGCTGCCAGGGACTGCTCCCTACTCTGTCGTAGTATGGAAGCTCAGCTAAAACCTGTCCACCATGGGTAACCCTGCTGGTATCTATAATACAAGTGGCAGAACTTTTAGCATCATAGCAACATGCAAGCCCCCACAGTACAGAAAACTGACATACAAGTGAGGACAAGTGATGTTGAGTTGCTCTAAATACACATGAAGTTTCACCTGCTTGCCTACCACTTATATCCTACTATGTAGGCTAGATCCTAACAGGCTTGGGCTGGTACCAGTCTGTGTCCTAGATGTTTGTGACCCCTGAATTAAGCAACAGCAACACCCACAATACTCACACAAAACAGAAGAGTTTGATTTTGTAGCTACAAGAAAGAAATCTATCTTTATAAATGTCTCCTATATGAATATATATGGTGAAGGTAACTCAAGGTATGGGTATAATGTCTTATAAGTTCACAGCCTCATTTTTCTTCTGACAGTTCCATGATCATTCCCTTTAGCTACTGTTCTCTTGCCTGTCATCATACATACATACATAAGAAAACAATTTGCTATGTATAACTACAAAGCATTACTTAAAATACTGCCTCATTAATTTATCAGTATATTGCTAATATATTATTAAAATATAATAAAGTCAAACTAATTGTGGACACAAAGGCTTTTATTCTAGTTGAAGCAATTTCAGGCATCACCAAGCAGGAAGTAGTCACTTGAGGACAATTCGGTTTCTTTGGTAGTTGTGAACATAGGGAGTGGAGAGTAGGAAAAAGGGAGAGGTCAGAGTAAAAGAATAATATTTTTTCCTTCTTTCTTTTTAAAAAGTTACTTTAATTGAAAAATAAAGTTAGTATATATTTATGATGCATGACATGATGCTTTCTGCATATATTGTGAAATGGCCAAATCAAGCTAATTAATGTTCATTATCTCACATATTTATCATTGATTTGTGTTGAGGACATTTAAAATCTATTCTGAGCAATTTTGAAGCATATGATACATTGTTATTAGCTACAGCCACTATTTGTATAATAGATCTCTTGAAAGAACCATTCCCATGTCTTCATGTCTAACTTCAACTTCTGGTTAGCAGAATGCCACCACCAGGTTGGAGGAGGCCCTGTCTCCAGAGCTATTGGAAGCAGAGGGGAAAGGAGCCTCAAAAAACCCCACCAGTGGATTTCAAGAGGATCCAAAGCCTCCAGTCCTCAAAATTGTCCATCAAATTACCTGGGGCTTCTCAAAACAGATTCCTGGGACCCAATTCCAGAGTTTCTGATTGAATAGGTCCTGGATTGGGGCAGAGAATTAGCATTTTTAACATTTTTCTCAAGCAATTCTGGAGGAAAATATGTTGAGAGGCATATTGCTTTAGACTTTTCTTCAGTGACTAAGGTCATTTTATCAATGAGTTAACTACAGTCCAGGGTATTAAATGACATCTAGGACTCTGATGACAATGCAAGGTTCCCAATTCTCAGGCCCATGGTTTCCTGACTGAATCCTCTACTTTTATATAATGAAACTATGCATCCTATTATCTCACCTCAAGGCACTTGAAAACACGTTTTGTATTTCATTTTTTCTCATATTGTGACACAGGCTACAATAATGCACTCCCTAGAATAATCCATATTACCCACATTTTTTCTTTAGACAGTCTTTATTTTGGACCATAAGAGTTTCATTAAAGCATATTTTTCTATGAATGGTGTCTATTACTAAATCTCACCCCAATCCCAAACTGTACTAATCGTACTTTTTTCTTTTTTCTTTCTTTCTTTTTTTTCTTTTTCTTTCTTTTTTTTTTTTTTTTTTTTTTTTTTTTTTTTTTTTTTTTTTTTTTTTTTTTTTTTTTTTTTGTGGTACTGGGGGTTGAACTCATGGCCTCGCACTTACATGCTTTGCAAGTGCTGGACCACTGAGCTGCACCCCCAGCCCATTTTTTTTACTTTTTTGAGACAGGGTCTCGCTAAATTACACAGACTGCCTCTGGTCTCGAACTTGTGATCCTCCTGCCCCCGCCTCCCGAGCTGCTGGGATTATAGGTGTGTGCCACCAAGCCCAGCTTCTAACTGTACTTTTTAGAAGGGGAATAACCAATGTTCATGTCTAATTTGAAAATTTCATCTTCTTAAACATCTATTGCCTGCAGCTATAGCCCTGTGGCAACCGATCCCGTCAGATCTCTGAAGCTAAGCAGGGTCGGGCCTGGTTAGTACCTGGATGGGAGACCGCCTGGGAACACCAGAAGCTGTAGGCTTGGGAGAAGGACCTGGCAACCCCCTCCCAAAAATCAATCTGCCATTGAAAACCCTATGAACAGCAGAGAATCACTGACAATAATGTTTCCCCTGTTGAACAGAGGGTCGCTATGAAAACCCTATGAACAGCAGAGAATCACTGACAATAATGTTTCCCCTGTTGTACAGAGGGTCGCTATGAGTCGGATACCGACTCGACGGCACCTAACAACAACAACAACAACAAACATCTATTGTTCACGCAATAACAAATCAGCAAACAGGAAGAAGAGAATAGAAAGAAAACATAGGTTCTGTATGATGTACCAACTGGTTAGTTTGCTTCAGAGAGACCAACACAGACCATTGTAATGAAAGCAACTCTTTTCATATATTACATTAATTAAGTAATTAGCTCCTAAAATAATTTTTCATTCATTCAATAAATTTTTATTGAGGATCTCTTGGTAGTAGGCACCATGAAGTAATACAGTGATGGAAAAAGTGGATACTGTCCTGCCCTTATAATCTCATATTCTCAAATTCTAGTTTAGTCAATCATCAGATTCCTAAACATTTTACCAAGTCTTTCTAATTGATATCCATTAGGTTGGTTGGATTTTCAGTTGATGTAATTACACAGGACTTAATATTCCAGAAAAGAAAGACAATTAATTGAAAACATTTATCTTTGTTAGAAGAAAGTGGAGTCTTATATATTTCTGAGAGAGATAGGAAGAAACAGAGAGAAAAAGAGAAAGAGGGGAGAAAGGGAGTTTTATTTCAAACACTCTGCTTAATAAAGTAGATGGGATTATATAAAGTATACAGTTCCTTTCTCGTGGATGATAATTGACAAGAAAGACCAGTCTTATTTTGACTAAGACTATTTTTTTTTTGCGACAAGCTTACCAACAATTCCTTGTCATAAACCTTCATCAGTCTTTATTTTTCCATAGATGATGCAGTCATACAATAAACAAAATGTGTGCCCTTAACCAAAACAAACAAAACTAAGATAAAATGACAACAAATTCTTTTATCTCATGATCCACCTGAGGTAAAATTTTCCTAATTATCAACTAATTCTTAGGTTGACAGCTCTTTTTACTCACTTGATCAGAATATTTATATTTCTTTTGGATGGTTCATTCAAATGAATCTCTAGGGAAGAAGAATGCATTTTTGTATCTCTCTTCCTAGTCTCCACTTGATACAAGATAATATTGTGGATTGCTTTAGCCCTTATTTTCTTTCACCTACTCATGTACAACTACTGAGCCTTCTTTTTTGTTTCCAACTTTTACTTTCCAGTCACCAGTAATTATTAGTACAACCTGATTGCATATTGGATCTATTTCAGATTGCAGAAGAGGATTTGAAACACTTCCTGATGAAGATCAAACAATATAGCCTTCAGTATGGATTGTGTCTCAACATCAAGAAAACAAAAATCCTTGCTACAGGGTCAGCACACAATTTCATGATAAATGGAGAAAAGATTGAAGCTGTCCAAGAATTTGAGGTACTTGGTTCTACAATCAACACCTGTGGAAGCAGCAGTCAAGAAATCAAAAGAGCATTGCACTGTTGTAAAGCTGTTGTAAAAGACCTCTTTAAAGTATTGAAAAGTAAAAATATTTCATTGCAGACAAAGGTGCACTTGACTCATGCCATGGTATTTTCATTTGCATCCTATGGTTGTGAAAGCTGGACAGTAAATAAGGGAGACAGGAGAAAAATTGATGCTTCTGATTTATGCTGCTGGAGATGAACATTGAATATACCACGGATTTCCAAAAGAACCAACAGATCTGTCCTAGAAGAAGTGCAATCACAGTACTTCTTGGAAGCAAGGATGGCTAGACTGTGTCTGATGTATTTTGGACATATTTTCAGGAGGGGCCAATTCCTGGAGAAAGACATCATATTTGGGAGAGTGGCAGGTCAACAAAAAAAAGGAAAACCCTCCACTAGATGGATTGACACAATGTCTGCAACAATGGTCTTAAACATAAAAAAGATCCTGCGCCTTGCACAGAATCTGGGATTGTTTTTTGTGTTGTACATGGGGTTGCTATGAGTCAGACCTGACTCAACAGCACCTAAGAACAACATGAACAACAACAATTCATTTAAAGAATAATTATCATCATAGGATGAGTTCTTAAAACACGGCCTGTTAAGCCAGGTACCATGATACATGCCTGTAATCCCAACAATTTGGGAGGGTGAGGCTATAGAACTGCAAGTTCGAGGCCAGGGGCTACCTGCACAACTTAATGAGACCCTGTCTCAAGATAAAAAATTAAAAAATGGGTTTGGAGCTGCAGCTCAGTGGTAGAGCACTTGCCTATGGTGCTTGTGTTCAGTCCTTGGGTTCAATACCCCAGTTGCACAAAATGAACAAAATGAACCAAGAAATAAACAACAACAAACATGACTTGTTAGAGTCAGAATGGACTGTGGCGAGATCCAGTCTTAAGTTCTGTCTAATTCAAACATTTGGATGAAAAAAACATGAAATG
>VMDO01009028.1:47566-80023 GCA_007922755.1 Pedetes capensis
TCGCATGTAATTGTTCTAACAAGATAGAAACAAAGACCACTACAGGAAAAGTTTCTATCTTAAACAGAAATGGAACCCAAGGACATATAGAAAAATACTACATAGTAAAAGATAGAGAAGACTTGGATGGAAAACTTAGATGGGAAGGGGGGAGGGGGGAAACATAGAGGAGGGTAAGGGGTAACCTATATGAATAATGCTTATCAAATTGCATATATGAAAATTGTCACAATGAAAAGCATGTCAAAATGAATCGCATTATGATGTACATTAAAAATTTCTAATTAAAAAAACAAAACAAACAAACAAACAAACAAAAAACATGAAATGAAAACATCCATGAAAGAATTTTAACTGACTGAACATATCTATTGCCAAAGAGCTAACTACTTACAAGTTGGGGGCAGCTTTCTTTATTAGGAAGTTCTGCTACATAATTTTCCAAAATCCACCTCCTTCTAACTTCTGTTTAGTCCACATACAGGAACCAAAAAGAAGTCAAATCCTTCTTCAATATCCAAGTCTCAAAGTATCTGCAAATAGTATTTTCAGTTGTGTTTTTTTCCTACTTTTTTTCTTTTTCTTTTTCTCTTCTTCTTTTCCCCCCCCCTCTCTCTCTCTCTTTCTTTCTTTTCTTTCTTTCTTTCTTTTTTTTTTTTTTGCAGTACTTGGGGTTGAACCCAGGGCCTTGCTCTTGCATGCTCTGCAAGTGCTGGACCACTGAGCTGCACCCTCAGCCCATTTTTTACTTTTTTGTGAAACAAGTTCTCACTAAGTTATGCAGACAGCCTCTGGTCTCAAACTGGTGATCCTCCTACCTCTGCCTCCTAAGCTGCTGGGATTACAGGCATGTGCCACCTTGCCCGGCTCCTACTTTTTCTTTATTCATGATAAATAGCTCTGGTGCCTTCAACTTTAATTCCTCTTATGATATAGAACTTTGCCCAGTTAATTTCTTTCCTTTGGAAATACTTCTGTTTTCATTTTCTCACAAAATGTATAGCACTTAGACTGGACATAATATTACAAGTGATAGAATCCCTTAAGGCTTTGTATAATTCACAAATGTGATAGGCATGTGTTATGGACTGAATGCTTATGTCCACCTAAAATTCACATGTTGAAGCCTTGAACTCCAATGTGATGGTGTTTGGAGACAGGGCCTTGGGGAAGTAATTAGGATTAGATGGATAAGGAAGGTGGGGCCTTCATGATGAGATTAGTGCCCTTATGAGAAGAGACACCAGAGTTCATTCACTCTTGCTTTCTCTCTCTACCATGTGAAGGCAGCCATCTGGGAGCAGCACCCAGTCTATGGTACTTTGTTATAGAAGCCCAGACAGATGAAGAATGCATTCTACATAGTCAAAAGAAAGAAAAAAATATACAATTATGAATGTTTGCTGAAATTCCTATGATTTATTCAACATATTACTTGGACTTAAAAAGACACACGAGTGCTTTCAAAATCTACTTGGTTTATGATTTATAATTTTCATGTTTTGTCTGTACTAGTGGTTGAACCCAGGCCCTTGCATGTGCTAGGCAAGTGCTATACCACTGAGCACTCCCAGTTCCCTTTTTATTTTTTATTTTGAGACAGAGTTTCACTTAATTGTACAAGCTGCTTCTGGTCTCAAACTCATAATCCTCCTGTCTCAGCTTGCCCAGTATCTGGGATTATAGGTGTGTTCCATGGCATCCAGCTAATTTTTACTTTTTTTCTTTTTCTTTTTCTTTTTTTTTTACTTTTTTTTCTTGGTAATTATTTTAGTTAGCAAACAAAATAATGAGTCTTATTATATTTTCATGCATGCATATCATTGTAAATTGCTCATATTCATTCCCTCATTACTTTATTTTTGTGGTTAGGTGGCATCGAGTTGAGTCCAACTCATAGTGGCATTCATAGAGGTTTTTAGTGACTGATTATTAAGTGGATTACCACATCCTTCTCCCATTTTTGTGGTGCTTGGGATTGAACCCAGGTCCTCAGAGGGTGCAGATCAGCACTCTACCCACTACGCTAAACCCTAGCTCTAACCTTGTGAGATCCCTTCTTCCTCTCTACACATAGATCTCTTCCTCTCTACACATAGTCCCCCTTATGCTTTCATGTAATTTTCACTTTTTAAGTTTACAAGACTGAACATTGAAACTTTATGGAAAAAAATCAGTTAATATTTTAGTGAAGCAAGAAGTTCTATGACTGTGTGAAAATGGGTAACTTTGACACATAATGTTTTCCCTCCTTTTTTATTATTTATGTTTTATATGAGAGATATTTATCTCTACATAGATATATAGATATTGATATATATCTCCATCATTTGGATGTTGAATGATTACCAAAGGCCTACATGTTGTTAAAGGCTGGGTCCTCTGGCTTGTGGGGTTGGAAGGTACTTATGGACCTTTTGGAGGTGGGGCCTAGGGGGAGGTCCTTAGGTCACTGGGAGCTGGGAACATGCCTGGCAGGGACTGTGGGAATCTGGCCTATCCTCTAGCTTGACTTCTTGGCTCATGATGTGAGAAGTTTGCTCTGCCATGAATTCCCTGCCATTGCCACCTGGTGCCCTCACCAGAGGTCCAAAGCAAAGGGGCTGCTTGCTTGTGGGCTGGAACCTCCAGAACTGCAGGCTAAATAACCCCCTGCCCCTCCCCTCTCTCTTGTGGCACTAGGGTTGAAACCAAAGCCTCACACATGCTTTGCAAATGCTCTCATCTGAGCTGCACCCCTAATACATTTTTTACTTTTTGAGTCAGGGTCTGGCTAAATTCCACAGGCTACCTCTGGCCTTGAACTTGTGATCCTCCTGCCTCTGCCTCCCAAGTCCCTATGATTACAGGCATGTGCTACCATGCCTGGCCATGGGTATTTTGTTGTAGTAACTGAAGGCTAATACATGTGTGTCATATATATGTACGATATGTGCATTCTTTCCATAAATATATGTATAAATGTATGTGCATATCTTATGTGATATATTTGAGTTTATTATATACATATATCAATATTTATATCAGAGTTTGCTGTTTGTTTCCCTCTTAGCAAATGTTTACCTTCTTGTGTATTTATTAGGGAATCAAAGCAAAAAATAAACCACACTATCTGAAGAAATAAATGTAAAGGCCCTGTTTTACTCATTTTTCCTCACAGGAAAGAAGTGGGAGTCATTCCCACAGGGGTGTGATCACAGGCACACTGTCTTTGGAGCAGATAAACATCTCTAGTGGTAAAGTGGGATCCATCTTATGCAAGTTAGCTATTATTACCTAAGAAGTGATGAAGGAACGAAGTCTCCAGTCTTGGTGGCTTCCATTTTACACAGCACAATCACAAATGGAATGCACGTGTCTGCAGTGCCTGAGTCGAATGTTGACCACACAGGAAATCTGCTGTTCACCAGTCTCAGCATTCATCTCATCATTTCGAGGCTGGGACCAGGGGAGTGGTCACATTCAACACAGACTCAAATAGGAGTCTTTCCCCAAATTCCTGTGTATCAGCATCACCTTACTCTTGACATTGCCCCTGAGGCACTCTCTGAAATTCTGGCTGGCTTTCATCTAAGCTAAGAATATGGTCCTGAATCACTTAAAAATGGCTAAATTTTGTTTATCATTGTCTGCTTTCAAGATGTGACATCCATTGTAGCAAGATCTGCAGAAAGGCTAACAATCACTTTGTTATGGGGGGAAAGTTTGAGTTTCTTGTAAAGATAATTTATTCCAGATAAAGACCTTACTTTAAAGATACGTCTGTATACATCTTCCTTCACTAATGGAGAGCAGAAAGTTGGCAGTGTCAGCAAAGCTCTCTCCTAGGACAGGTTTCAAGACTCTCTGGAAGTAAATATATACACAATAATTCTGTCTCCTTTTGCTGTACCTAGGATGGAGCTGCACACATAATGGGAATGAGAAAAACAGCATGACTGATGTCTTCAGAGTCTTGATCTGGGATATACTGGAGCTTTGGAAGGAGAAAAATTGATGGCCTGAATCAGAACTTATTTCCTTCATAATAGCTCCTTCTGAAAGAAAATTTACATACACTTTGATGTACATAGAAATTGTATGCATTTGTGGGGTACTATGTAATGTCTGTATATGTAGTGTAGTGTGCGAATCGGTACAAATCTATCTCTTCAAACATTTATCTTTTAAAGGAGATTCAGGTGAAGAATTGAGATTGTTTCTTCCTCTTGTATCACACTTGCGTTTTTCAGGCCTGGCAGATGGTACAGTCTGGCACAGATTTAGTATGAGCCTGTGAACCAAGGACATTTCATATCTCCCTGAGGGCCAGCAAGTCGGGATGACCTCATGGAAAATACAACATATATACATACATACATACATATATACATACATACATTTATTTATTTATTTATTTATTGGCACTTGGAGGTTGAACCCAGGATCTTGTGCATGCTTTGTAAGTGCTCTACCACGGGCCTGCATCTCCAGCCCATTTTTTACTATTTTTTATTTTGAGACAGGATCTTGCTAAGTTACACAGGTTGCCTTTGGCCTCAAACTTGCAATTCTCCTGTCTCAGCCTCTTGAGTTGCTGGGATGATAGGTGTGCGCCACCACACCAGGCACATATTTTTACTTTCTAATTACCGCTCTGTTCCAGTTCTATAAGCAAAGTTGGACTGAGTTTCTTAGTGTCTAGTTTGCAAAAGGCTTGCTTAATTGAGTGGCCATTACACTTTTCTCCATGTTTTCCCCTGAATAAGTAATATTAGTGGATTGTTCTAAAGGCCATTATCTTGCAATGTTCAAAAGGACCATATTTTGTTTGTTTAGACATTTTTCACACAGTGCATTGGGAGAAGAGGGCTAAAGGGAAAATGTCACCATTTCAGTTACTGGAATTACTCTCATCTCAAAGATGTTTGGTAAACAAGTGAGGACAGCTCACACCTGTTATCAATGAGCCTGTCCCACATAAACTCAAAAAAGGCAAGGCCTGTGTTCTCTACAGATTCAGGACTGTGCAAGCTCCCATGAAGGCAGGCAGATACTGAACAGAGCTATGATTGCAGGGTCTCTGGTATAGCATGGATACCTCCTATAAAATACAGAGCTGAAATCGCAGCCACAGAAGTGACTGCATTCTAATTGGATCCCAAGAGTTTTATTAGCAATGGGATGGGAGAGTGTGGAGAGCATTGCTGGGTGCCCAAGCAACTAGTTGCACAAACACCTTGCTATAAGGGACCTGGAGACAGAAAAAAATGTTCTCAAGGGCTCAGAGGTCCCTGCATGCTGCTACCCTGGATGGGACGATCAATGCTGGTGTTTCTTTAAGCTGCAAACTTACCAGTGCAGCAGTTGTTCTGAATAGGAAATGCTTGGAATTAAGCTAAGCATGAGCCAGCTAAAATATTACTCACTCTATTTTTCCCATACCAAGACCCTCCCAAAGGATAAAAATACTTTTGCATGTTCTCAACGAAGGGTACCCATCACCTTTTGTGTGTGTGCAGACATGTGCCTAGATAAACTAATGTTGTCCACAGTGTGGGATTTTGATGCAGCAACTTTGTCAAAGTGGAATTTATTTCCATACACATCATTCCGTTTGAAGAGGAGAAACATCATTTTTTGGACCAATCTTCCTGTTCCTTCTCAGTCCCTGCCTTCCTACCCATTTTCATTTTTCCACCCATGTAGAAAAAATAATAGAAAACTTTGGACCCCTGGAGAAGCAACATTTCTGGGGTAGCCTGGAGACCGTTAGTCACTTTGTCTTATCCAGCTTCAAAAAGTTGTAGCCCAGGACCTTTGGGACTCCCAACAACTCTGCTCAGCTCAGCTGGGAGGGCAGATAGCACCACAGGACAGTGATGACTGAATAGAGGAAACGGAGCCATTTGGAGGGCTTGTTTTTTTCCTAGCAGATTTTCCTCTGAATTTGTGGAAAATACAGTAATATGACACTCCCTTTCCTTTGGAGAATAGTAACTGGAGAGAGGAATGCAAACATAATCAAAATGTAATGTTTGATGCTTAAACAGGGCTAGCCTAGTAGAAAAAGGGCAAAAGTGCAAGAAAAGCATTAATTTCACTCCATAAGTTGATGACAATGTTTCTAGAAAGTTCTTCAAAGTTCCTTCCATCCTCTCTTCCATACAGCCTTTGCATATGCTCCTTTTGTTTGTTTCTGTTCTCTTTTCATTAGGGGAGGTGAAGATTGAAAGTGGTCACCGGGGGGTCACAGAAGGGTAGCTGCTATCTAAGAGGCTTGGAGCTCTCCACTTGTGCAGGTCCTGGTACAGCCATCACATGCCTGATCTCAGTGCTCCTTTGTGGCGACTGTTTCCATATTGCAACGAGGGACCCACCACATTATAAGTAAGGACATTTCCTTCACAGTTCACAATTCAAGTTCATGCCTGCAGGTTTATAACCACAACAACAAAACAACTTTACTGTTCTCATTTTCCTCACATTAAATCCCAGTCTAAATCTTATTTTCTACATGAAAATTCAATAATACATATTTTTGCCTGAAATGTTGCTATTAGGTGTCATCGATTGGGGTCTGACTCACAGTGACCCTATGTACAACAGAACGAAACACTCCCTGACACTGTGCCATTGCCCTGTCATTGTATCTCTTGCTGTTCATAGGGTTTTCAATGGCTGAATGGAGAGTGGGCTGCCAGGTCTTTCTCCCATTTTTATGTTGCTGGGGATTGAACCCAGGATTTCAGAGCATGCAGGGCAAGAAAAAGCCACCATATGCCCTGTTTATCAGGTTGGCTCTTGGTGACTTTTTTTCCCCCTCTTTGGGAGAGAGTTGTTTTGGGATTTTTTTTTTTTTTTCAGATAAGGTTTCACCATAATCAGCCACTGAAAACCCTATGAAGGTCGTTCTAAGTTGGATCCAACTCGACCACACCTAACAACAATGTAGCTGTGGGCTTCCCTCAAACTCATAATTCTCCTGCCTCAGCCTCCCCAGTCCTGGGATTACAGGTGGGTGCCATCACACCTGGCCCGAATTTTGCCTTTTATAATAGGAAAATGAATACAAACATCTGCCAATTGATTTCTGTAACTAAGGGAAGTAACTGGTTAAATCGAAATGTCAGTATCTTTTACATTATATGAAAATCCTTTCAAAGATTAACACAAATATGAGCTGAGCTGCAAAGTTCAAAGTTGGCAGTAGCCTGAATATGTGCTATCGCCTGAATGACAGCAGACTTTAAAAAAATTAAGAGACTCCAATTTACTTCCATGTCCCGTGATTAATAACTTTGATGTCTCAGGCAGAGACTCCAATATGCGTCATTCTTAACTTGAGCTGACTGTTTTATCAACAACCCTAGCTGTTGAAAAATCTTCCTGCAATTGTATTCTTAATCAAAGCATTCCTCTTTTTCCCTACTCTGGCTCTTCTAAGAGGTGGATGAAAGAATTGCCAAATACATTTGGTGGAAGCATCTGGTTCTCAAGAAAGACGGACCAAGTCGATTTGCTTCATCCCTGTTCAGATTTTGCAGTAAATTGAGGAAGTCTGTTTTGTAAGAGGTTACTAATGATGGGAGTAAATGCTCCTGCATTGGCATGCAAGTATACACATGTGGGAAATGAAGAAACGTGAGTAAACATCAAGTCTAACAGGCAGCAACCAACATTTAAGATTTTCACATCACTGGGTACAAGAGGCAACAAAATCCTGTAGTGTTCTGAAATGGATTCCAGGTGTTCATATAGAGGATCAATACTTTTTTATCTTTAGGAATCAATGAAACCTTATATAGTCCATAGAGAATCACTCGCTTGGGAAGGTTTAGAGAAATGCCTGTAGGATATTTGGGATGTATTTTCATTTAAATGATCACATACAAGACAGAAAAAAAAAAGCAATTCCTATTTAGAAAACTGCAGTGCCATGATCAACTTACGTAAATTGGATTTTAAAAAACTTTGGGAGACTTTAAGGCAAATTAAATAATTAGGATACTTCCTCAGCTCTGCATCAACACTTAAAATTCAGGTACCTTACATGGACCATCCTTACTCCTCTGCTGGCCCAGTGTTTATATGATGTGGGTAGCTTTCTTATAAAAATGATCAATCGATATTTCACACATTGAAATGTAACTTTAAATGCAGAGGATTAATTTCACATCAATTGCTTGAGAGATTTTAGACAGGACATACGTAGATCTCTTTCATGACCACCCTTTGGTACTGAAGTCTGTTCAGTCCATGGTAAGTATTGCTGAGCTATCAATGACCCAGTGTTGCAACCAGAATCCATGGCTTCTCTAGTTCCTAACTGAAGTTTGTACACTTTTAACTGTGTAATGTTGCAGGATAATGTGTAGTACAGTGTTTGTCTATTCCATCTTAAATTTTTTTCTTTACCTAGCCCAGTGATTGAAATTCTCCCATTATTCATTTGTTTAGATACATAACATACTTAAAGAAAAAGGCAAATATACAAATATTTCATAAATGCTTTTGATCAAAAGAAGTGACGAGTATTCAGAAGAAGGGCATAAAATGTTTGTGCTACATTAGGCACAGAAAAATGGTTTTATCAGGTCTGGGAAATGCCTCAGCCCATTGTCTATAATTTTGTTACATGTGATTCCTACATCAGCAGCAGTGGTATCAACTGGAAGACTGTTTAAAATGTGATCTCTTGGGCTTCATCAGATTTCATATTTAAACAGGATAACCAGGTGATTTGTATGCATGTTACACTTTCAGAAATAGGTCTCTAAGACCAAATTCCTTTGAGTCATGATCATGTAGTAATACATGAACTGCCTCCTAGTTGTGCTTGATTGGAGAAGGGACCCAAGTTGGGCCAATCATATTTTCTTCCTGCATTTGTTATTTGAAGGGGGAAGGGAAGGAAGAAGGGAGGGAGGGAAGGAGGGGGAGAGAGCGAGAGCGAGAGTGAGAGCGAGAGCAACTTTACTTCAAAGAATGTTTGCAGACAGAAAAAAAATGATGTTCTAAGAAGCAGGAATAAGCTTTCTAGTTCTATCTTCTATTTCCTTCCTAAGCTTGAGCAAGAGGTTTACTAAACTTAAGTTCCACAAAGCACCCCTGAGTACTTATAATAAATTCCTCCTTTGTGCTTAGGCCAGCTTGGCAATATGGTTGATACTTAGAACCAATAGTTCTATCAAATATAGGTGGCATGATTTGGATCTAGAGAGTGGAGGCAGGTAAGGGCCAAAATACAAGTGCAGTTTTGCCTGATTTAGTCCAAGTTGGCACAAATGACAATATATTCATTATGTGTCATTTCTCCAGATACCTTCTTAACTAATGAAGTATTGTTCTTGGTTTATTGGAGTACACTTTTATGCCAGCCTCATGCACTCCCACTTCAAATCAGGGACACTTTATAGATGGTCATCTGTGTTGCCCACGGTTTTATTTTTTTACACTAACCTATCCTCCCTGTACCCTTTCCTCTCCTCCTATCCTACTCCATCCTATTCACTGCTGTGGTTGCTGGCCTGATCAGCTCTCAGTGATAATAAATTGGTCTGTGTCTTCACCTTGGCCCAATGACAGTTGGGTCTGTCAATTTGGACGACCCATCTGCACCTTTGACTAAGCTCTGGAAGCTACTCTGCTACTACTTTCTCTTTGGAGAGTCAAGGGAGATCATAACCTCAGGATCTGGGTGAGAGGCAGATAGTGTCCTTAATGACAAAGGAAGTTGTCAAGTTTGGGGCTCTGTAATCTATTCAAGTTCCTTTGGTGGAGCTGCAGCCGAATTGGAACCCCTGGTATCCAGCAAAATGATGTTGGCCCCTCACCAACATCCTTCATTCCCATTTCTCTGGAGCTGAATCATACGTCCACCCCATTCTGTCATAATCAGTGCTAGATCCCTAGATCCATGATCTTGTAGACATCATTGATGCTCTGAGTCTCATAGATGCCCTCCTTCCACACTCCAGCCCAAACTTCTGCTCCAGCTGGTGGCCTTGACATTTGTCTTAACCAAAAGCAAGATGATTCAACTTCCTTGTTCCAGATAATGTAGACTGTTGCTTTCTTGCTGTAGGGAGCAGTGCCTCTCCCCTGGCTAGCTTCAGCTCATTTCCCACCCCGTGTTGACTATAATATTTGTAGCTGTGACAAATAGAATGTAAGCTTTCTTAGAATACACAGAATTCAGAGGATGGATTTCTCTTCCCCCTTATCTGGATATCCTTACAGAGATTGAGTGCTAGGAAAAGCCATCAATGACCATTATCTGCTGCATATATGGAGGACCTCTAGGTAATAAAAATGTATGAAAATGTATGATTTCAGGGCCTGAATTAGTCTGCGTGAACCAGTAGGCAGTCCAAATCAGGGAATGTCAAGGCTGACATCCCCAAACTTATTATCACACTATCTGAGATCTCAGACTCTTTGGAGATAAAAAGGAATTTGACTGACAAGTGGGATAGTGTGGAAGAAAGACATAATATAAAATAAAATTAGGAAAAGTAGTCAAATAATCCTAAGTAGAGGAAATACACAAGCCCTCTAAAATATTTCTTGACATTTTCTGCTCTTCAAAAGAGGGTTCAACAATATTCCCATTTTAATATAGATGCCTTTTCATAGAATGTTCTGGAGAAAGGTATAACAAATGAATTCTAGAGACCTGAAATTATAAAAGAATGAAATTCTGTTCTCTGTCTTCATTGAGGTCACTTCCTCTCTGCCCTGCTAATAGGTGTCTCATCACTGCAGCATTTCTCCAGGGAGAGGAATGGTACCCAGCTCCCAGCAGCACTCACGGGGGGGTGGGGGGGTGGGGTGGGGTAGGGGGGAAGCAAAATTGGCCCCTGAGGGCCATGTTGAGGGCTGAGAGCCTCCTGTAATGACCAGATGACTCTCACATCTCTGTCTGTTCCTGCTTCTTCCCCAGGTGGCCTAGGAAAGCAAGAGCAGAACTGTGGAGAATGCTACGGGATGAATAAATAGTAAAAGTTCAAAAGAAATTTATTTTAAAATGCCTGATCAATCTATAAAAACCCTTGGAAGGATATATTAAATTCATTTTTTACTAGCTTGATTTTCTGGTGTCTAATAAATTGACTATTTTCAAGAGCCCACTATAAGTCGATTTCTCTGGTGCCTGCTGTACATGTGGGTAAGGGAACATCATCATTTCTTGGTTCCCTGAACTTTGTTTTTCTTTAAGCAATCTTCATCTGCATCAAACATGTCTAACCCTTGGCTCTTGGGTGGCATGAGAGCTGGGATAGCTAGTAATGTAGTTCTACAATTTTATATCGCTCTCATTTTTCTAAACTTTATAATAAAAATATTAAAAGAGAAGTTTTATTATGTACATATTGTTGTTAGATGCCATTGAGGCTCCAACTCATAGTGAGCCTCGTAGGGTTTCTATTGGCTGATTGTTTTGGGATTGCTTTGGTAGTGGATTGTCATGTCCTTCTCTCTCTCTCATTTTTGTGGTGCTGGGATTGAACCTGGGTCCTCAGGGAGTGCAGAGCAGGTCTCTACCAACCGAGCTAAACCTCGGCACTATGTATATACATCAACTATATTATATAATTTATGTTGGCCCAAGACAATTCTGCTTTACTTGATGTGGCCCAGGGAAGCCAAAATGTTGGGCACCCCTGATCTGTTGTTGTTGTTAGGTGCCATTGAGGTGGTGTCTGACTCATAGTGACCCTATCTATAACTGATGAAATACTATTGTCATGCTTCTCTGCTATTCATAGGGTTTTCAATGGCTGTTTTTTGGGAGTGGGTTGTCAGGTCCTTCTCCCAAGCTTACAGCACCTGGTGTTCCCAGGATGACTCCTATTCAAGTACTAAACAGGTCCAACCCTGCTTAGTTTCTGAGATCTGATGGGATTGGACACTCCAGTGCTATAGCTGCAGGCCACCCCTGATCTGGGGTTCTCAAAGTTACCAAATCCTGGTTTCTGTGCCATCCACTCCCTCACTTGGCTGAGGACCTCCCCTTCAGCTCACTGTAATGCCTCCCTTGTGGGGGCTGGCCTAGTTAAGGCCTTATTTCCCCACCCTCCCAGTCCTGCCTGTGTCACCAAATATGGCACCCAAGTTTCCTCCATTGGGGATTATGTCAATTCTCATGATTTTAGTTTTCCTTATTCATAGAATAACATCGGAAACTTTTAGTCTTGAATATCATTTAAATTTCTTAAGCTGTTTTGATTTGGAAGTCTTGTTTCCCACTAATTCAAATCCATGGAAAACAGGATTGTTCTCTTCACTTTCCCTGCTTCCATATCTGAGTTAGAGGCCCCAGTGCTCTCTGTGAGGAAAGCCTGCATGGCTCTCCTTCCCTGGAGAAATTCACATATGCACACACTCTTGTTTGTGATGGCCTTGAGTTACGTACAGCTCTGTCCAATGGCAGCAGGGAGGGGGCTAGATTTGGGAGTACAAGCTTCTTTTTGAAGAATGTAGCCTCTCTTCACTTTCCCCAGAGCTCAGACTTTTCCTAATGGAAAGGAGGTCCTGCATATTATGTCCTTCTTGGTATAAGAGGGCAGGAGAATGGCTAAGGAAGTGAGGGAGGAACATTTTGGCATATCTATTTTCCCCACTGAGAGGAGGGGAAGCTCTGCAGAGGCTGCAGAATGGCGACCTGGTAGACTTAGCTGCGTTGTATTTAAAAGTAAGAAAAATTAGATTAGCTGTCAACATTTACAAATCAGCACATTCCACACACACATCTGAATTTCCAGATTTTCTTGAAAAAAGTTGGTGGAGTTGGCCACATGGAGCCTGCATTCTCTCATGGCATCATGTGCTAGCAGCTGAGTAGCAGGTACCTTCTGGAAGTGGGACATGTATTCTCCAAGTTGCATCCGTGCCACCTGTTCATCTTATATTAAACATTTTATAGTAAACAAGTTCACTCTTGTACATCACCTTTCTGGCTCCTAGAGGCATTTGAGTACTTCATCTCCAGGAGAAGCCCTGGAAAGAGATCCTTGAAGCTTTGCAGATCCACTTTTAGAATCACCAGTACCATGTTGGAAACAAGAAGTACTTGACATGTGCTTATTGAATTGATGCTATTTTGAATATAAACTAGAAAAGGTGAGAGGAGGATAGGGAGGACTCCAGACTTGCAAGTAAGATGATCATATAGCTGTAAAGATTGCTGCAAACCCTGATTTAGCACAAGCAGCATCTGTCACATGTTCCTGACATGTGGAGAATATGCTTTCAAGATTTAAGTGCCTATTTATTTTATCAAACATGTTGCTAAGAAATGATACATGCTTCACAATCACTCAACTGGTAAAAGAGAATCTAGGATTGCATATGTAACACTGAGTGTTTCCAAGTTCATTCCAAGCTCTGTTTGAGCCATTTGGGGAGAAATAGTCTACTTTCTTTTAGTCTATAGTATGCTATTGCACAATTTTAAAAAATTTAAAATATAGATTGCCCCTTAAGTGTTCTTACTGCAACAAGGTAAAATTAAAATAAATTAGAATATGCTACAAAAGTACAAAATATATAAGAAAGATAAGCCCCCAAGTTTTTTGGAGGTGCAAGATTATTTTAGAAATAATTTCTGCCCCTTCCTCTCCCCATGCAGATTTCCATATGAACTTACTGATGCTGAGTCCATTGTAGCTGTCATTTGTCTACCTTAGGTTTCCTTCTATTTAATTCATCATCAAAAGTCAGAAAAACCTTTTGGTTATTTCAATGAGCTGTACAATTTAATGCCATAGTGGTAGCTAATATGGTTTGCTTTTGACCAACTGAATACTGATTTATAGCACAGACACTAAACTTATTATTTTTTAAATGAAAATTCCTGGAAAAAATACTACTTCCTGTCCAAACAGTTCTAAGAAATGTAATGTAGTGTGTACATAGGGGGAAGGGGTGGATTAGCAGATAAACACACTAACTTCAAAGGTTTCCACACAACCTAAATGAGACTAGATGACTTGTGATTTATGGTACCACAATCTTCCATTGCTTCCCACTTAAAATAAAAGTATGGTTATAATTAAGATCATATGAACTTGGATGTTTTAGCTTCTACAAAATAAAATGGATGACTTGATGATTGCCAAACTATTTTCTCAGGCATCTTCATAACATCAAGGCTCATGGCCCTCAAGTTTATGTCTGTTGTGTACTTATGCCCACCTATTACATTATAGCACCTTACAGCCAAAACAGTAACAACAGCATCAGCAACAACAAAACTACTGCTAAAACTAATGCTTACATAAGGTTTTTATACATTGGAAAGTACGTTCCCTTATATTATTATTATATTTGGACCTTACAGCAGCCTGCCTAATGGAGTAGGTATCACAGGTAGGTATTATTTCTATGATTAAGAAATTAAGGCTCAGAGTGTGAAGGGACTTTCTCTTCATCATGCAACTAACAAATGATGGAGTTGGAACTCAGATCTATGACTTCTGAATCCTGTTCCAATGATATTTTCTTTTTCTTCTTTTTTCTTTTCTTTCTTTTCTTCTTCCTTCCTTTCCTCCCTTTCCTTCCTTCCATCCTTTTTCTTCTTTCTTTCTTTCTTTCTTTCTTTCTTTCTTTCTTTCTTCTCTCTCTCTCTCTCTCTTTCTCTCTCCCTTCCTTCCTTCTTTCTTTCTCTCTCTTTTTCTCTCTTTTAGACAGGGTCTTGCTATGTAGCCTAGGCTAGCCTGAACTCAGGATTCTCCTGCCTCAGTCTCCCAAGTTCTGGGATTACAGGTGTGTGCCATCACGCCTGGCTCTCCAATGATCTTTTTACTCTAATATTCCAACTCAATAATGTCACTATGTTCTGAATCCAAAATAAAATTTTGACTCTATGCCATCTGTTCTTGTATGAGAACTTCCATGCATGCTCACATGCTGTTCTCTCTTCGGAGGAGCCTCCTCCCTTAGGCCACTAAAGTCCACTCCTTCTCTGAGATGGTCTATTAAAAGAGCAATCTCCCTATCCAACTACTGTACAGTGGGCCCCTTGCATCCTCAGATTTAACCACCCATGGTTCAAAAGTATTAGGGAAAAATAATTGTCTCTGTACTGAACACATACAGACATTTTCTTGTCATTATTCTCTAACAATACAATAGAACAACTATTTCCATAGCACTTACATTGTATTACATATGATAAGTAACCTAGAGATGATTTAAAGCATACAAGAGGGTGTGTACTGGTTATACACAAATACCATGCCATTTTATAGAAGGGACTTGAGCATCCATTGATTTTGATATCTTGGGTTGGTGGGGGGTCCCCAAAACAAATCCCTGAAAGATACTGAGGGAAGACTTATATGTCAGTGTGTCAAAATTTCCCCCTCTTTTTTTTTTTTTGAAATAAGGCCACTAATTATATTGGGTTAGGGCCTATCCTAATGGTCACACTTTGACTTGTTTACCTCTATAAAAACAGTATCTCCAAATAAGATCACATTCTAAGGACCTGGGGATTAAGACTTTACTATGTGAATCTAGAGGGGACACAATTCAATCCATAATACCCACCTGCTGCCTTATCACTCCTCAACCCCTTCTTCCCGCTACTTCAGCTAATGACATCACCATCTACTCATTTGCTTAGGCCAAAAGTTCACAGCTATCCAATTCAGCATCAAGAATCATCAGCTCTACCTTTGAAAAATCCCCATGTGTCTGTCAGCTTGTGGGGCTATGGGAGTTTGTGTGTTGCTCCAATGCTAAAAGCTATGCTACCAATAGTTCAGATACCAGCAGGGCCACCTATGGTGGACAGGTTTCATCTGAGCTTCCAGATTAAGATAAACTAGGGAGAAGGACCTGGCAACCTACTCCCAAAACAATGAGCCATTAAAAACTCTATGAATAGCAGAGATGTTGTTGTTGTTGTTAGGTGCTGGTGAGTCCTGTTCGACTTACTGTCAAATATAATGCTGGAAACAGCCCCGTAGGCTGGAAGACATTCAAGAAATGACTAGAAAAGAGTTGCCTCCTCAAAGTAGTCAACCTTAGTGACGGGAATGGGGTAAAACCCCTGGGACCTCCTTTTGCTGATGTGGCATGACTCAAAATGAGAAGAAACATAGTGTCTGCAACATTGGGCTCAAACATAAAAAGATTGTGTGCATGGCACAGTGTTGGATAGTGTTTCGTTCTGTTGTACATAGGGTTACTGTGAGTCAGACTTGTCTCAATGGCACCTAACAACAAACTTTTAAAATGTTGTCTGAATCCAAACTTCTCACTGTCCTACAACCATCTTCCTAGTCCAAACTACTAATTTCCTGCTCAATCATTGTTCCTTTCCAGTACCCAGGTGGAATCCATTATCCACACAGAAGCAAGTGAGATCTGTTTAAAAGATAAGTTATGTCAAGCCACTCGCTGTCTAAAATGCTGCCCTTAGAACAAAATCTGAACTCCATATCATGCATTGTTGTTGTTGTTAGGTGCCATGGAGTCAGTATCCGACTCATAGAGACCCTCAGAGGGTTTTCAATGGCTGTTTCTGGTTGCCTTGGGAGTGGATTGCCAGGTCCTTCTCCCATTTTTGGGGTGCTGGGAATTGAACTCAGGACCTCAGAGACTGCAGCACAGCACTCTACCAACTGAGCTAAATCCCAGCACCCTATATCATGCATTAGAGATTTGATATTCAGAGTGTATTCCAGGAAGACGATCCATATTCCAGATCACAAGGAGCTTGTTACATATACAGAATCTTCAGTCCTATTTTGGACTTACTGAACCCAAATCAGTATTTTATCAATATCTTTCCCCAGATGATTTTTATGCATGTTAAAGTTCAGGAAGTAATGCTTAAAAGACCCTGTATGATCACGCCACATTTGCTACTTTGGAATCATTTCCTACCTACCACTCTTCCTTTTGTTCCTCCCTTTCCAGACTCTGGCTTCCTTGCTGTTCCCATCCGCTGCGGTGCTTTCTGCTTGGAAACCTGGCATAGAGACACCCACCGCCTCAATAAAGCTGTTCCCAACCTTGTCATTCTCTACTCTCTTATCCTGCTTTGTTTTTTTGCATAGTCTTTATTACTATGTAAAATTAGTATGTTTTTGTCTGATTTTTACTTATCTGTACCAGTAAAATGTAAATTTCATGATTCAAGAGAAGAATGGCTGGCACTTAGTTTGCTGTTGTTGTTAGGTGCCATTGAGTGGGGTCTGACTCATACCAACTCTATGTACAACAGAATGAAATACTTCCTGGCACTGTGCCATACACATGATCTTTTTTATGTTTGAACCCATTGTTGCAGCCACTATGCCATTCCATGTAGTTGGAGGTCTTCCTCTTTTTTGTTGGCCTGCCACTCTCTTAAACTTGATGTCTTTTTCCAGGGATTGGTCCCTCCTGACAACATGTCCAAAATAGTAGGATGCAATCTAGCCATCCTTGGACTTTTGGCACAAAAGCTCATTTTATTTTCTCCTGAATCAATTATTTTCTTTAGTAAAACACTCTTAGGCTACTGCTGCCTATAGCATGGCATTTTATAAGTTCAATACTGTCTTCATAATTTCACCCCTGGGTTATTTTCCCTTCTCATCCAATCTCCCTCTTCCCTGGAAAGCCATGCGGTCCTTTTCCATTGTACAGTACATACAAATGGCTGTGAATGAAGCAGTCTCTAGCCAAACCACTCTGGCACCTGATCCCATCTGATCTTGGAAGCTTAGCAAGGGCATGCCTGGTTAGTACTTGGATGGGAGACTGCTTGGGAATACCGGGTGCTATAGGCTTGGGAGAAAGACCTGGCGGCCCACTCCTGAAACAATCAACCATGGAAAATGTTATGACTATCAGAGAAGCACTTGACAATAGTGCTGGGTGTGGCACAGCGTCCAGTAGTGTTTCATTCTATTGTACATAGGGTCACTATGAGTTGGACCTGATCCGAGGGTACCAAACAATAATAATGAGTAAAGCAATGGGCAGCTCCTACTAAACTTCACAAAGCAGCACAAAATCATATATGCCTAATAATGATTTTATTGCAGGCAAGTGCTCTACCACATGTGCATCTCATTTTACAGAAATTTTTGTATAAAGACTTTGAAAGTTTTATTTTTTATTAGGTAGTGCTGGGATTGAACTTGGAGCCTAGTGCATGCTAGCCAAGTACCTTACTTGTGAGCCATATCCCTAGCCTAATAATGATTGTATTGCATGGCAGGTACCTCGATGGAACTTTTGGACTTGAAGTTCTTGAAATCACAGAAAACTTAAAATCTCAAACCTTACTGTAAATATTTGGCAGTAAACACTACCTGGACGGTGGCAGCATCTCAAGATTTCCCTAGGAGCAAGTGAGCTTATCTTTTGATCTGTGAGGTCTTTTGCTCTCTAATGAGCCAAGGAGGATTTTGAAATATGACTATGTGCCAATGAGCTCAGATGAGTCTCTCATTACAGAAAAGTTTCTTTTCAAAGCTCTTCCTAGAAAAATGCACACACACACATGTATATGGCGAAGCTATTTTAATTTGAGATGTTTAAGTCATTTTTCCAATATGTGCCAAATTTCACCTGAATTTGCAAAAAAGCAGTTTTTTTTTCAACCAGTCATAGTGTTCTTGCTAAGTCTCCTGAAGGGATGAGGAGAACACTTCCATGGGAGACACTGGCTTTTTCTATTCTCAGCCTCCTTTGCCTGGGAATTTACAATCTTGGTGGTTTTTCAGATCTTGCCCAACTTTCATTGGCCCTTTTTAGTTATTTTTCATGTACTTTCTCCCGTGACCTCTTTGATGTTGTTGTTGTTAGGTGCTGGTGAGTTGGGTCTGACTCATAGTGACCTTATGTAAAAAAACCAAAACACTACCACATTGTGCCATGCCTGGCACTGTGTCAGTGCTTCTCTGCTATTCATAGGGTTTTTGATGGCTGATTGTTTCAGGAGTGGGCTTCCCCGTCCTTCTCCCTAGCCTGCAGCATCTGGCATTCTCAAGCGGTCTCCCATCCAAGAAATATTATACAGGAATACTTTTTGGCCATGTCTGCTTTTGGTAACTAGTGGCAGAGAGGTTGTTGCATCTGATCCAATGTCACAAATTTTAGGGCCAACTCCTTCATGGAAATACCTTAGCAATTTGAAAGCTAAAATTCTGGTGCTAATAATTCTGTTCAATTAGTTACCTTCCACTGAAGACAAACAAAAGAACAAGCTAGCTCACCTGACTACTGCTATGGTTTGAATCTGAAATGTCTCTTGAAGGCTCATCTGATAAAAAGCTTAGCTGTTAGTTGACAGGGCTTTCAGGAAGTGTTTGGATCATGGAGGCTCTGACTTGGTCAATAGATTAATCCACCAATGGATTCATAATTTGGTGACATTATTGGGAGGTGATGGAAACCAGGGGGTGGCACATCATTGGAGGAAGGTGATCACTTGGGGGGGGCGTGACTTTAGATGGTGTATCTTGTGCCTGGTCTCCTTGTCTCTCTCTCCTCCCTGGCTGCCCTAGTGTGAGCAAATTTCCTCCACTACACCCTTCTGCCATGATGTTTTGGTCTTTCTACAGGCTCCAATGTAATGGAGCCAGCTGAACAAGGACAGAAACCTCTGAGACCTTGAGCCAAACACAAATCTTCTTTAGACTTTTTCCCTCATGTATTTGTCATACCAATGAAAACTAACCCCACTACCATGGATTATGTAGATAATGACCACATTCTTCATAGGCCTGGCATTGGCCTATGTGATTTTATTTTTCTATCACACTGCCTCATTTCATTCAAATCAATAAAAAAATTAAGTTGGGGCTACTTAAGGGATTGTCGGTCATGTTTGAAGGATAAAGAATCTGAGACAGAGAGAGGTATAGCATACAATCTGGGGGAAGGGACAGGATGTGAAATCAGAACTCTAGACTCTAAATTGAACCTACTTGTTCAACATTTTTTTAGGACTATCAGTGATTTCAGCAAAACAAACATGAAAAAATTCAGAGGGGAGGACTAGGTCCCAAGCTGCTGTATGTCCTTGAATATCTACAAGTTTTTAACAAAAATGTCACAGGGAAAGAGTCATGTCCCATTCTCTGCTACTGTATTAGCTTTTAGAGAACAAACGTCTGCCTGTAAAATGTTATAAAATGGGAGTAATGGGGGGTGGGGATGGGGCCTCATTAATTTCTTCCTATCTCTACTACCAAGCATGAAGTTGGGATTTAGCTCAGTCTCTAAGGTCCCGGGTTTGATTCCCAGCACTGCAAAAATGGGAGAAGGATGTGGTAATCCACTCCTGAGGAAATCCCGAAACAATCAGTCATTGAAAACCCTATGAGGGTTGCTATGAGTGGGACATGACTCTATTGCACCTAACAACAACTACTACCAAGCATATTATTATTGTTATTGTAGAATAACATTCAGAGACCCTCACAGGGTTTTCAATGGCTGATCATTTCTGGATTGTTTCAGGAGTAGACTGCCACATCCTTCTCCCAGTTTTATGGTGCTGGGGATTGGGCCTGGGTCCTTAGAAAGTATGGAGCAGTGCTCTACCAACTGAGATAAACCTTAGCAGTAGTAATACTTATAACACATACATGTATTAAGCATCTACTATAATACTACTATATACAGTAGTATTTTATATAGTAGTACTACTATAGTACTATAGTACTACTATATATGTATATATATGATATATATAGTAGTATTACAGTAGATGCTTATATTAATACTACTATAGTAGTACTATATAGTACTATAGTGCTATAGTACTATACTACTATATATATAGTAGTATTACAGTAGTACTACACTACTATATATATAATGGGACTGGGATTCAGCTCAGTTGGTAGAGCGCTGTGCTGCAGTCTCTGAGGTCCTGAGTTCGGTTCCCAGCACCACAAAAATGGGAGAAGGATGTGGTAACCCACTCCCAAGGCAATCCCGAAACAGTCTGCCATCGAAAGCCCTATGAGGGTCGCTATGAGTTGGATCTCGACTCGATAGCACCTAACAACAACAATATATATAGTAGTATTACAGTAGAGCTTAATGATGATTGGCCAAACTGAATGGACAATTACATAATTGTTTTGGGACTTAGTTTCATAAAGTTACTGTATAAATTCTGCACAAATTTGCCTTTCTTAAGAAATTTTCTCAAAATTTTCCTCAAGATAAAAGTAAGGGGGATGAGAGAAGAGAAATGTTTGTATTCTCATTTTCTAACTGAATAAATCTGAGAATGAGCATTTGGGTCAATCCATGGCTCTCAGACAAAAGGGGCTTCAGAGAGGCCAAAGCCTCAAGTCTGAGATGAATTAACCTCTCATTCCCAGGGCCGCCAAAGTGCAATCTCAGGGAGTGCTGTTCACGAACCAGTCTAGGTCAAAGGTAGGTGGGGGACTGTGAGTGTACAACCTTCCAAGAACCAGAGTGTCTGCTCTGCTCTGATGAGATTCTGGGGACTGCTTTACTCTGTTAGCATTTGTTAAGTATTTACTTTTAAAGGTAATAGAAAAAGGAAAGGTTTCTCTGTCCTCTGGTTTTAGTGAAATGGGTTCCCTGAGCCACCAACTATGATTCCAAACTACTATTTAAGAAAAGCAGACAGTTAAAGAGGGAAAAATCAGAAACAATGTCCCATTAAAAAACAACAAAAAAGTGACACCAAAGACAGATCAAGTAAAGAAGGAACTCCCCAGGAGTGAAGTTTTCTAGGGATGAGATTGCCAATCACCTTTCGTTTCTGACCACTATAAGGTGATCCATTGTCCAGTGAGCTTTCTATGTTAGATGAACATTAACCACATTATCTATCTGGAACATACTATATATAGCATTGGCACTTGATCTGTTTATTGTTATTTTCTTGACTACATCTTTTCAGGGCTCATTCCATGACAATGGGATTACACTACAAGAGCTTTTTCCTTATATTTTTATTTTATATATTTTTGTGCAGTACTGGGGGTTGAACCCAGGGCCTTACACGTACTTTGGAGTGTTCTACCACTGGGCTATGCCCCTGGCCTATTTTTATTTTTTATTTTATTTTTGAGACAAAGTTTTGCGAAGGTACATTGACTCTGACCTTGAACTCATTATCTTCCTGCCTCTGCTCCTGAGTAGGGGGAAGTACAGGCATGTGCCAGTGTGCCCAGAAAAATTTTGTATATTACTGTCATTTATCACTACTTTTTGGAATGACAATGATTGCAGATATTATTTAGATGCTATATTTTTGGCTCTCCCGTTGTCTGTCAATTTGCCATACTGTGGGGGCTTATATGCTCCTGTGATGCTGAAAGCTATGTCACTAGTATTCAGATACCAGCAGGGTCACCCATGGAGGACAGGTTTCAACTGAGCTTCTAGACTAAGACAGGCTAGGGAGAAGGATATGGTTAGGAACAAATGGTACTGAAAGAAGAAGTAGAAGCTGCCTTGAAAGTATTGGCAGAAAACAAGGCTCTAGGAATTCTTAGAATATTAACTGAGATATTTCAAAAAACAGATGCAGCATTGGAGGTGCTCACTTTTTTATGCCAAGAGCTTTGGAAAATAGCTACTTGGCCAACTGACACAAAGAGACCCATGTTTGTGCCTATTTCCAAGGAAGGAGATCTAACCAAATGCAGAAATAATCGAACTGTATCATTAATATTAGGCGCAAGTAAAATTTTGGTAAACCATTCAAAAACAACTGCAGTGGTATTAGACAGGGAGGTGCCAGAAAATCAAGCCAGATTCAGAAGAGGGCATGGAAAGTTTTCTCTGTCCTCTCTGTCCAGCGACAGTGACATCATTGATGATGTCATATGGGTTTTGGCTGAAAGCAGAGAGTACAAGAAAGATGTTTATGGTTTATTGACTATGCAAAGTCCTTTGACTATGTGGATCATAACAAAGTATGGATAACATTGCAAAAAATGGGAATACCAGAGCACTTAACTATACTCATGAGGAATCTGTACATGGACCAGGAGGCAGTTGTTGGATCACAATAAGGAAACACTGCTTGGTTTAAAGTTAGGGAAGGTGTGCATCAGGGCTGTTTCCTTTCACCATATCTCTTCCATCTCTATATTGAGCAAATCATCCAAGAAGCTGGACTTTATGAAGAAGAACATGGCGTAAGGATAGGAGGAAGACTCATTAACAGCATGCATTATATAGATGTCAAAACTCTGCTACGTGAAAGTGAAGAGGATTTGGAATGCTGATGAAGATAAAAGAACACAACTTTCATTATAGATTGCACCTCAACATCAAGAAAACAAAAATCCTTGCAACTGGGTCAGTAAGTAACTTCATGATAAATGGAGAAAATATTGAGGATGTCTGAGATTTTGTTTTACTTGGTTCTACAATCAACACCCATGAAAGCAGCAGTCAAGAAATCAAAAGACACACTGCACTGGGAAAAACTGTTGCAAAAGACCTCTTTAAAGTGCTGAAAAGTAAAGATGCCATACTGAAGGTGAAGGTGTGCCTGACTCATGCCATGGTATTTTTAGTCATATCACAGGGTTGTGAAAGGTTGCCATTAAATAAGGGAGACAGGAAAAGAATGATGCTTTTGAATTACAGTGGTAGGGACAAATATGGAATATACCAGGGACTGCCAAAAGAACCAACAGACCTGTCCTAGAAGAAGTGCAACCAGAGTGCTCCTTGGAAGCAAGGAGGGGTAGACTGCATCTGATAAATTTTGGACATGTTGTCAAGAGGGACCAATCCTTGGAGAAGGACATGATGTTTGGGAGAATGGTGAGTCAGTGAAAAAAAGGAAGACCTTCAAGTAGATGGATTGACACTGTGGTGCAACAATGGGCTTAAGCATAAAAAGATCATGTGCATGGCATGGCATCAGGGAATGTTTTGTTCTATTGTACATAAGGTTGCTATGAGTCAGGCCCAACTTGATGGCACTTAACAACAACAACGACATATTTTTGGCATTCAGTCAGTGAATTTACTTCAGATATGTTGTTTCGCTTTAAAAGTGGTCCCAGAAAATATTTTTTATTTTAAAAATATATTGCTAAAAGGGATCACAAGACATTATACTTTTCCTGTAAGAAAACAACAGATGGAACAAAGAAAACAAATGATGGAACATGAACAAAGAGTTGCCTGTCTCTTAGTTTTGAGGAAAGTTCTATATACCAAGGTCCTGTCCTTGAGCAACCTTTCTGAGCTCTTCAGAGCTCACCAGACCTCAACTGCACATTGCTTTCAGTTCTTTCTCCTTTTTCTTTTTCCTTTTTATATTTTGTTTTTTTAAGGTACGAGCAGGTATTTTGTATGTTTATTTTTTCAATTATAAAAATAATACATGCTGATCATGGGAAAGCTATAGAGTTTAGCAAACATATGATGAATAAAATTATATTTTTCCTACCACTCAAAATTATATATGCACCCATATATACAACCATGTACATTTGGAAAATAGTTTGTCATATACTTCTTCACATAGTTTTATGTCAGAAGGATCTTCATTTATTTAGAATATGCAGAAGCATTAAACATTTCTCACTGAATAGTGATAGTAAACTAATATTTTCACGATAGCTGCACACATATGTTTATTTCTTTAGACAAAACTCTGTGCCTATTGATCCTAGGTGAGAAGAAAGCAACCAACTAGAGACCTTGAACTTGGAAATGTCCAATTGTCTTCATTTGTTTGCTAGCCTAATAAAAGCTCCAGATTTTCCTGGCATAATTGAAAAGTCTTGGTAACATCTCAAGGTGGAAACTCAGTGTGATAACACATGCCTGTAATCCCAGCACTTTGGAGGCTGAAGTAGGAGGATCAACATGAGTTTGAGGCTAGCCTGGACTACTGTAGTGAGTTTTAGGCTAGCCTGGGCTACACAGAGAAACCCTGTCTCAAACAAACAAACAAACAAACAAACAAGCAAACAAAAAGCCAAAAGTACATCTCAAGGTGGTCTCTGAAGTAGAGGCAGACTGTATACGTATGTATGTGCACATGTATGTAACATGTCATGTTACAATTTTGAGGACCTAGAGAATTTCCAGCATTTTGTTCCATCTTGTATGACATCGTTTGTGCCTTTAGCCCTTGCTCATATCTAATGGAACAGACTTCTGGCAAGTTTTTTGAAGTCTTCCATTTGCCATGGAACCACAAACCTCAGTTACTTGATTTTCATATTGTTTTATGACTTCTGCGATATGTCAAGTGTTGGATGTCAACAGGTGGGACTTTGACCTACAATGCAAGGCACAAGATTGGTGGGGACATGTGCCCTCTGCAAGGGAATGGCTGATCTCTGAAAGTTCATTTGTTCTCAGTACGATGAGTATGAGAGAGAGTTCCATAAGAACTCTGACTCATCTCCATGGTGTGGCACCTGAGGCAGGGGTACCCCAAGTCTCAGTTATCATCACACCCCCTCCCATTTGTATATATTCCATGACAAGAGGGGATTAACAGAGCTTTGGTACTTGTCGGGTATAGGTTTTAGTAGCACAAACAATGTGAAACAATCTTTGTACCATTAGGAGTCAGAGAGAGAACCTAAAAATCTTTTTTATTACAAAGGAATTACTCTGTTGAACATCTGAAAATTACAAAGAGACAAAATTTTAAAGAAAAGGAACTATGCATCCTGCTTGAGTCTACCACCTGGGAAGCCAAAAACATTTCTTGAAACGTTTCTATTGGAAAATTAAATTTTCTCATTCAACTCAGTGCTGATATTGGCTAAATGTAACCCTCCTATTCCCACTAGCATATGTCCAATACTGAAAGAAACCAATAAAAAGGCCAAATGAAAATACTTCACCACTTCATTCCCAGTAAGTAAGTTAAGTTCAAGAAAACAACATGTGAGAGTTGAGCCTAGAAATGTTAGGCCCTGTGATTTCCTAGTAAGGGACTAGAATATTGATTTTTCAATTGAGAGGAAAGCACAAAGATTCCCATAAACCACCTGTCCTTGCACATGCAGTCTTCTCATTGTCAAGATCTCCCGTTACAACTGATGAGCTGAAATTGAATTTTCCAGAGCCTATACTTTACATTTGGGAGAAGGACGTGGCAATCCACTCCCAAGGCAATCCTGAAACAATCAGCCATTGAAAACCCTATGAGGGTCACTATGAGTCGGATACCGACTCGACGGCACCTAACAACAACATACTTTACATTGGGGTTCACCCTTGGCATTGGATCCATCCATAGAATCAACGGGTTTAGACAAATATATAATGACATGAATCAAGAGTATTTTTATTGCCCTAAAAAATCCTCTATTCCTTTGCATATTTATTCCCCAACCTTTAACTATAATTTTCATACTATAACTTAAGACCTGTGAAAAAATTAATTGTATATTTTGTAGCGAAATAAAAATGGAAATTAATTAGCTCAGCAGAAAGGAGTTTTTATTTATGAACTAGAGTTTTGTTTACAGTTCTTACTGTGAGTGGGTAAGTGCTTAATTTGTGGGACATTTATTTTCAAGTGCTCAACAAAGAGAAACTATTAATTTGTTTATGCAATAAACTCCATCAACTCTTGAATGTTCATTGACAATCAACACATAAAGTTTACCTGTTTTATTACTATAATCATCAACCTGATGTTTTATTTGCTTGCATAAATGATAATCAAAATCTTCATTAGAGGCTGTTACAGAAAATGTTTGTATTGAGTTTAATGAATTATGCATCCTAATTTTTACTGTAAGATAATTATTGAGTGTTAAATTATTTATGGGGCTTCCATACTCAGCTGGTGGGAGGGTAAATTGGTTTAGTCACTTTGGAAAACTATTTGGCAGAATCCTTGCCTGGTTAAAACTGAATATCTATCTATCTATCTATCTATCTATCTATCTATCTATCTATCGTTGCAGTTCTGAGTGGATGCTAGAGAAAATATATAATTTTGTGCACAAAAATACACGCACAAGAATCTTCATAGCATTATTACTTGTATTAGTCCCAAATTAGAGATACCTGAATATTTATTACCACTAGAATTAATAAATATAAAGTCACCTATGTGTGCAAGTGCATGCACACACATGTCCACATACACATGTACACACACACACACACACACACACACAGAGGAATACTTTGTAGCAGTGGTCAGTGATCTTCTTCTACAAAGGAACACATTGTAAATGTTAGGCTCTGGGGATCAGATGGTCTCTAAAATAACTAAACTCTGCTAAAAGGGCATACATATGTCCTAATAAACAGGTGAGAGATCAGATGTAGCCCATGAGCTATAATTGGCTGATCTTTGCTCTAGAACAAAACAAACAAACAAACAAACAAAAAGAATGAACTACAGCTATGTGTGATAGCATGGGTAAATCTTATGGAAAGTGCTGAGTAAAAGAAAGCAGACTGGAAAAAGAATATACTCTTTAATTCCATTTATATAAATTTCAAAATTAAGGAATGGTGACAGAAGTCAGTCTGTTGGAATAGGATCTTTGGGAGGTAATGTCCAGGAGGAGGTATGAGGGAATCTGTATCAACCTGTGTGATTTTACCTGTTTTAACTTTGTAAAAGTTAATTGACCTAAACACTTAAAAATTGGTTATTTCTCAAAATTAAGCTATATTTTCACTAAAAGAAAAAATTCTTCATAAAAATTCACTAATAGGCAAATAACCAACAGCAAGAAGATCAGAAGTGCTAATAAATATTTAAGGTATAACTTCATTTGTTAGTAACATCAGAGTATTGACAAATATAAGTTTGGACACATATGCATATTGTTAGTTCCTGTTTACTAAGTGAAACACACTAATTGAAAACTTTCTTAAAGACACTAACATATGAAACTGATCTAAGAAGCTTTTGTATAGGAAAGTAAACAGAATAAACATGCATGGTCACACTTTTTTTTTTTTTAATCAGACACTTCTCCATTTTCAACAGTAAAATTGCTACAGAGGAAAAATATTTTTTTATTGTCATGGCCTATAAATTTACACAAAACTTTGTGGTTACATGTCTGTGATCTGTCCATTAAACTACGAGACCAGCAGCAGATGGACCAGGGTGTTTTGGGAAAGGCGAGGTGGGGAGGGTGGGTAAAAGGAGATTGGAAAATGAGTACCAAGACACAGTTAGATGGAAGGAATAAGTTCTGTTTTTCAGCAGCACAGTACGATGACTATAGTTCATAATATCCTATTATGTACTTTATAAAGATATGGAAGGCAGGAATTCGAAGGCTCCAAATATGAAGAAATGATAAGAGGAAGGAAATGCTAATTACCCTGATTTGATCAGTATACACTGTATATGTGTGTTGAAATATCACAGAGAACCCCATTAATATATATAGTAAATATTAATAAAAATAAGCACTTTAAACATTTAGATATTTGCTTAAGGGTCTATGAGGACAAGCTCCAAATGTCTGTGAAATCATCTAAAACATAATCATGGTCATTTATACTCTGTTACTGGGAGTCATTTTGTTATGTCCTTAGTCACACATCTTATAGAAATGATCCATAAAGGAGGATTTTTTTCTAATACAAGAAGTGAAATAGCAGGTAGAACAGTTATTTTTCACACAGACTAAGTGGAAGAATTAATTATTAGCAATCCCATTCAAATAAATAATGCAGTAATTCAGGAATAAGATATTAATTTTATCATAAGAAATGCATAAAATGTATTTTAGAATTCAATATGTACTTCCAAAATGTTCACTTACTTTTTCCAAATACTTGATTTTCCTAAACAAGACAAATTATTAAAATGCATTTTCTTAACATTGCAATATAAATTTTAGAAAGTAGTTTCACATGTTATGTTACTTCTTTTAGTATATTTACTATACATATTCTAAAACTCTCAGATTTGTAGTATATTCCTAGAAAATAAGGATACTTCTATTCACCAACCTCATGCAATTCTATATCCTATTAATATTTTTAAGTTATTATACAGCTATGTGCTGTACAATGCTATTTCTGTTAACTATAGACTGCATATACCACTGTGATCCCATAAAATTATAATAGAGCAGAAAAATTCCTATCACCTAGTATTTTTATTGGACTTTTTCTAATTTTAGGTATGTTTAGATACATTAATGCCATAGTTTTACAATTGCCTATAGTATTCAGTACAGTAGTGCTGTTCAGGTATGCTGCCTGGTAGGTTACCTCCATTAGGTGCCCTCGAGTCTGTGTCCAACTCATAGCGACCCTATGTACAACAGTCAAAACAGTACTATTAGTGCTTCTCTGCTATTCATATGGTTTTCAATGGCTGATTGTTTTTTAGGAGTGAGTTGCTGGGTCCTTCTCCTAAGCCTATAGCGCCTAGTGTTCCCAGGTGGTCTCCCATCCAAGTACTAACCAGGTCTGACTCTGCTTAGCTTCTGAGATCTATCAGGATCAGATGCCACAGTAGTATAGCTGCAGGCTGGCTACCACTAGGTTTGTGTAAGCACACTCTATGATGCTCATACAGTTGAAATCACCTAATTGTACCTTTCTCAGAACATGTCCCTGCTTATAAGCAACACATGACTATATTTCAGAATGTGAGGGCCTCTCTGAGAATGAAATCTCCAAGCTTCTGTTGTGCTACATAGAACTACAACCCTTGGAATGCAGAACTTGGCAAAAGATCAAGTGATAATTTTTAAGATTTTATAATGTTGACTCTATCATCAAATTATAAATCATAAAAATTTAAGAATGCCAAGTAAAAATCAATGCATATGTATTAAACTCATTATGTGGTTGACTACCTTAAAGTTGGCCAAAAACAAACAAACAAACAAACGAACAACCCCCCCCCAAAAAAAATCCTATGCATTTGTGTATCATTATATATAGCATGCTTTTAGATTTGCTTTCAAGACTTTTTGCACTAAAAAGCAATCATTAATTTTGATAGTGTCCATGCTAGGCTCACAAAAGTTAAAAACATGGAATAATCAGTCAGATATAAAAGTTTGGGGCTTGAGGAAAATGAGTTTCTACACCTCAGCTTCTTCTTTGGAATAGATCTTTGGTAAGATGAGAAATATTTTTTGGAATTATGGATCTGACAAAGAAATGTTTAGATAGCTTTTGTTAGAAACATAACATTTGTTGGAAACAGTTATCTAATGTTTTGGCATTTAAATATGACAAAGACAGCAATTGATATAATGAGAACAAATATTTATATTTTCAATGCTTTAAGATTTTCTTCTTGTATATTTTTATAATAGAGAAAATTCTGTCTTATTCTTAAAAATCTAGATTTTTAAGGAATATTTATAATCTATAAATGATAGAAAACCTCATATATTTATAGCTGGTAAGGAAGATGGTTGGATATTGGTAGGCTGAGACCTCTTAATCCACACTAATTATTCAGTCTACATGAACACTCATCTGTTTAAAAGATGTAACTTTATAGTGAAATACAATTATAATCTGCACTCCCTCCAATACAAAGGCCTAACATTGCTTTGGGGTCAAAACTGGAAATGACATTGTCTATGGAATATTATAAAAATACAGTTTGATATGTTGAAAGCTTTCTAGGAAGACATCCTGAGAGCAAGAAGCCTTTAAATCAAACCTTTAAGAGGAGAAATGAACCAGGGGTGGGAGGTTGGGGAGGAAGAAGTGGTGTTGAGGTAACTGGCCAGCAGAGAGAAAATGTCTCAAGAGTTCATTTACAGAGTTCAAGTAGCTTCACATACATTGGGAGTTGGATGTAGAGATATCCCATCATAGGGCAAGAGAGGTCAGAAAAGAGCCTCCTAGAGGTACCATCACATGGTGAGAGGTGAGGGGTGACTATATAACCTTACATATTTCTTCTACCTTCATTAGGAATTATTTTTGTGCTTCTTTGATGTAGAGGGACAATCCTGGTTGCTAGAATTAGAAAGATAAACAAGATAGAGACTCCCTGGGAATGTGAATGCTAGATGGAGAAATGGAGAAATAATGCAGCATTTACAGCATCGGGGAGAGGAGTTTGTGAGTTAGGGTCAAGGAAGCATCCCAACATGCAGGTTACCTTGGCTGGCCATTGGAGGAGGAGGAGAAGGAGAAGCAGGAGAGGAAGGAGGTACAGGAAGAGGAGAGGAAGAATGAGGAGGAGGAGGAGCAGGAGGAGGAAGAGGAGGAGGAGAGGCAGCTAAGGAGAAAAGAGAAGGGGAAGGTCTTCATGAGCAGGGAGCAGTTACCTCTGAAATGTGTGTTGGGAAATGCATGCACTTTGGGTTTTCTGCATTTTTAGTCTCAAAGAAAGGGCCTTTGTATGTTGGCTCACAGTTGCTAACCTCAGGTCCTTCATTTCATACAACATTAGTTTCAGATGAGCCTATTTCTTTGCTTCCACTCCTCTCCTTATGCTGCTCAGAACATCGTGCTTTCTTCTTTAAAAGAAAGGAAGTGATTAGATGGAAGCCCTGGTCCCTTGCCAGCCTCTGTGTGTTCCCACTCTGGAGGACATGGGCCTGTCCCCATTTTTTGTCACTCATCTTGACCACCTTCTCTCAGTGGTAGGTTGAAGGTTCACAATTACTCCCTTTGTCTTCCACTATTCTCTCTTCTCAGCATCAGAATATTCTCCCATATTTGTTATCCTAGGAAACCCTTCCTGAGCCCAGATTTTGACAGGCATAGTCCTATTTTGGCCTTCCTTAAGCCTCTTGACACTGGAGCGTTCTGCCGCTCTCTGCTGCTTGCCTCTGTGCTGACCCCTGCCCTGTGCTGTTCTGCCGATTATTCTCTTGCTGGTACCCACAGGTTGCTAAGTCCAATGGGCACCTTTTAGCCTTGATCTCATTTGACCTCTACAGAAGTTCATGCTGTTGCCATACCCTCTGGATCTCTCTATACTTGGCTAAGATGGCTACGGTAACCATTTTGTCATGATTTCCTGTCTCTCTGTCTTCTCTTTTTCACTCTCCTGCCTCTTTGGGCTTCTGTAGACTTTTCTTTGCTTCACTACTTTGGGGTGATGCTTCCAAGTGTTCCCACGTTTTTCCATATGTTATTCCTCACCTTGCCCAGGGTGGAGTCATTGCCTATATGTTGTGACCCCTATCAACTTGTAGTTCTCTCTTCTTCACACCAGGCTCCGTCCTACACCTGAGAGTTACTTGGGCACCTCAAACTTACTGTGTCTGAAATTTAACTCATCATTTTTCCTAGGTGCAAACCCGACTCTCCTGTACTCTTTCTTCACGGCAGAGGGTGGGGCAGCACCTCTCTCTATTGAATAAGATTTCCTACATTCAATCCATCCTAAAGTTCTAGCACCTCTTTTTTTTTTTTTTTTTTGCACTGCGGGGGCGGGGCGGGGTTGAACCCAGGGCCTTGCGCTTGCATGCTCTGCAAGTGCTGGACCACTGAGCTGCACCCCCAGCCCATTTTTTTTTTTTTTTTTTTTTTTTTTTTTTTTTTTTTTTTTTTTTTTTTTTTTTTTTTTTT
>VMDO01009029.1:0-11729 GCA_007922755.1 Pedetes capensis
CCCTAGACTCTGCATCCCTTGAACCTTGAATTCAGGATGGTCACTGGCACCTGTGACTGACTTGTCAGTGATAGCTTGTTGCAGAACACAGTGACAGGTAAGTGGGCCCTGAGATATACCAGGGCCAGAGCCACCTATAACCCCACGGCCAAGCTTTCCCATTCTTTCTGTCTTGGGGGCTGCAGCCATCTGCATGTGCCAATTTTAATCTCCACTGCTTTCTCATCCAAGACCCCAAGCGGAGAAGAGAGCAGGACCTGGGAAGGTGTCTACTGCTAATGAATGACACTCGCCTCCAAAATTAATAAGCCTTCTAGTTTTACAGAAAATCCACTCAACTGGAGTCTCCAGGATGACTAATTGACAGAATTGGTTAAATTAATCAAAAATGGAAATGAAGATGGAAGGAGGGGGAAGGGATTCTATTTTTACTCTGGCTTGGGCCTGGCCTCTGCTATTAATTGCTGCTAATCTTGAATGGGGTAGAGCACCTTCAGACATTGTGTGTGTGTGTGTGTGTGTGTGTGTGTGTGTGTGTGTGTGTGTGTGTGTGAATTCTGCTCCCTGTAGCAAAGCTCTGTTTGGCTCTTCTCCAGAGTTGGGAGGTGTGTGTCTGTGTGTGTTTGTAATCCTGTCATTGAGCAAAAGCATTTTAATGAAAGGCCCTGTCTTCTTAACCTAACCAAGCTCCCCTGAAATAAACACTGTTAATTATGCCCCAGATCGATACTGAACCCCTTTTGGAAGCTGTGCCAGACCTGGGAGGCTTTAAGATGCATTGCAGCTGCAGTCTCAGCTGATGTCTTTGGACACATTCCATCAGAGGCCTGGGGAATGAGTTGTGGGTTTATTAAGGGATCTAGTGGCTTACAGAATGAGGCCTTGGCAATTAAGTTTGTAGTCGAGGGTGAAGGATGAAAATGGATTTCCATTCCATGCAAAAGCTGAGTTAATGCAATTGGAAATGGTCATACTCGGGATCCAGCCAATGGGTATTGTATAAAACAGAGGCCCATGAAACTATCCTTCTGGGTGTTAGAAAACAGTCATGCTCTTTCTCCTGACAAATACCCAAGAGAAGAATGAATTCTTTGGTAAACAGACAGACGTGAGTTTGATCTTGGCTCCTGAACTATAATTTGGGGCAAGTTCCTTCAATTCTGTGTCTCATCTTTGAATTGGGGTACTGATATCAGTCTTCATGGGTTGTTGCACAAATGCAGTGAGACATAGAAGGGTTAAAAGTAATGATCTGCCCCTGACACTACACCCACTTTTTGAGGAAAATAGAATTTCTGACTTGGACAGTTTGGTTGGGTATCAAACTTTGCCCTGTTTTCATTGAACTCAGGATGCTTTCTTAATACACTACTCACAACAACAACACTCCTCACTAAATCATTTCACATTTTAAGGCCTAAGGTGCTTACACCTTTTCTCTCCTCAATATGAAAAAGTCAGATTTTCTTCATAGCAGGCCCATGACAGATTTAGGTGCAGTCCAGGGCTGAGGCTGATCACCCCTGGACAGGAAGCTGCCTTGGTATCATCTGAAGGAAGCAATTTCTGTGGCTATGGTCTTGACAGTATGGAAGGGCCTGGCTGCTAGAAAATAAAGACCATGGATACAGACACATGGATGGTCCCATGCAAGGGAACTGGTGCTGCAGGGCTGCCCTATCACTGCAAGGAGGAGCCCTGGCTCCTCACACTGGCCTTCAAGACCCTCCTTGATGAGCTCCATCTCCTGCAAGTCACAGATATAAGCCAGTCAGTCTCAGCAGGACAGGCTCTGGAGGGATAGGCAGGCAAAAGGGAGGCAAGCCTGTCCAACCACAATGGAGTTAAGAAGCAACTGAAGAACCTACCCTGTCTTCAGAGTTGGTATCATCACATGATTGATTTCACCCAGCAAATGTTCCCTGGGGACCTATGACATGCCACACAGTATATTCATGCTTTTATTTTAACTAATTAATGGCATGTCTGCAGCTGTAGCACTGTGGCATCCAATACCGTCAGTTCTCGGAAGCTAAGAAGGGTTGGACCTGGTTATTACTTGAATGGGAGACCGCCTGGGAACACCAGATACTATAGGCTTGGGAGAAGGACCTGGCAAATTCCTTCCAAAAATCAACCTGCCATTGAAAACACTATGAGTAGCAGAGAAACACTGATAATAGTATTTCAACTGTTGTACATACGGTCGCTATGAGTTGGACACCTACTCGATGGCACCTAACAACAACAACAATTAATGGTGAAAGACTTCCATTAGACAAAATGCCATGATCATGATCCCATTCTCATCTTTCTTGGCCTTTCAGAAGCATTTGATGTCATTGATCCTGTTTTCTCTCTACAACACTCTCCTTGCTGGGCTTGCACACCTTGATTTCCTCTTAGATCCCTGCCCCTCATCCTTTGCCTCCTATAAAAGGCCACCTCCTCCTTCCCCACAGCTTGGTACATATTCGCCTGGGCTTAGCCTCAGTCCTGGGCCCCCATTCTTCTGCATCAACATCCTCTCACCTAAGTGGCATTACCCCATGCCATAGCGTTAAGTACCACAATGTGCTCACCACTCCCAAATTCACACCTCCAGTCCAGACCTCTTTCCTACCTTCCAGACCAATATATCTATTTGTCTACCTGACTTCTCTGACTGGATGAATCAGAGGCATCTCAATCTGGGCACATGTGGAGGAACACACTTGGTCTTTCCCCACCAACCTGTCCCTTCTCTGCTCTCTTCATCTCTGTATGTCACCACTGCACCTTCAGGGCTCATGCACCTAACCTAAGCCCCAACTCACATCCCTCCCTTGCCAGTCCCTCAGCAAGTCCAGAGTAGACCTGCAGTCTGCTCCTCACATTACTGTCCTCTCTCTGGTCAGGGTCACTATCATTTATCCTGCAGACTACAGTGGGAGCCTCCTAACCACTGTCTCTGCTTCCAGAACTCCTGGCCCCTTTTTTGGAGAACTCTTTTAAGACTATGAACACAATATAGTCAAGTATCTTTTAACAATGGAGATACATAATGAGAAATGCATTGATAGCTGATTTTGTTGTGTGAACATCAGAGAGTATTTACATGAACTGAGATAGCTAAGATGTCACTAGGTGATAAAATCTTGGACCACTGTCACTGACCAAAATGTCCTTGTGGAGTGCATGACTGTTCACTTTCTGCTTAGTATTGTCTTACTTAAAATGGAATCCAAGTGCTCTGCCTACAAGTTTTATGTGATGTGATCCCAGACTACCATTTTGGCCTCACTTTCTCCACTGTTGCCATCCTCCTTGTCTCTATCCACTGGTATTTGTTCTACTCTTTGAACACACAAGGTTGTTCCTGGGCTTTCACACTTAGATATTGGCGCTCTCTCTTGGGATTCTTCTGCTTATGTGGGTCTCAGTTCAAAGGCTTTCCTTCACATCACCTTATGAAAATCCTCCACTCCAGCTACTCTCTCACCCTTTGTGATTTTCTTATAACTTTTACGATGGTCTAAAATTATCTTGGGCCTGGGGTTTAGCTCAGTTGGTAGAGTGCCACTCTGTGTTCCCTGAGGCCTCAGGTTTAATCCCCAGCACCATAAAAGTGGGAGAGGCATCCAGCAGCCCACTCTTGAAACAATGCCAACACAATCAGCCACAGAAATCCACATGAATAGCAGAGAAGCACTGACATAGTGCTGGGCATGGCACAGTGTCACAGAATGGTTTGTTCTCTTGTAAAAGATTGCTATGAATTGGACCCTACTCAACAGCACCTAATACCAACAATAAAACTATCTTGGTTATTTGCCCACTCAAATATGTTTGTTGTCCTCCTGCCCCACTAGAATGTCAGGCCCTCGTAGGCAGGAACCAGCTGATGTTTAATAAACCTTAGCTGAACAGATGATTCCTGGTGTTTTGGTGAAGAGCTACAGGCCTGGATCACCCTCCAGCCTTGTCACTTGCTCTCTGGAGGCTGTAACTGGATCATTTCCTCTTTTAGCCAGTTGCCTCATTTGTAGAGCATGAGGGATGGTAGTATGCACTTCATAGGCTTGGCATGAGCATGAAATAAGCTCACATATGTGTATGTGGCTTGCTTCCTGGACATGGTAAAGTGTCACAGAAGTTGGCTGTGATCATGGCTGCTGATATTACTTCTTCTAGAACTATTGCTGTGGCCCCTCCTGCTTTTACTCTTAAAAGACACATGGTAGGAAAGCGAGATAGTGTTGCCATTCCAACCATCTCTCACACCATGCTTGTGTTGTGAGTCAGGCACTATTCCAAGGCCTCGCCAGTGTTACCACATTTAACCCTCCCAAGTATCCTACAAGATAAATACCACCAGCCACTTTTACAGGTGAGTAAACTGACACACAGAGAAGTTAAGTAAACTGTGCAAGGTCACTCAATTAGGCTGTGGACATAGGGTGACAGTGGGCAACTCCAAATTTCCCTCCCCTGCTTTGACCTTGTCTCTGACATCACTTAATACTGTCAGTTTAGTCTGATGCAGGGAAAGAAACAAAGCAGAAGTCCTGGGCCAGGGGTACAGGGAATGTGATGCCACGCCCAGGTTGCCCCCATGCCAACTGCAAGTACTGTAGGGATGTGTGGGGAGCTGATTTTTCCTGCTTGTGCTGGTCTGGAGCTAAGGCACCCAAGGGATGCCCCTGTTATCCACCACCTCTCTACAAATTATAGAAGTATAATGGCAACCTCAGAGGGGTCTGGAAAGCACAGAGCCCACCCCCATTTCATGGCCTCTGGCATCGTCCCTCTCACATAGCCCCTGCTCACCTGGTCCACATAAACTCATCTACCTACTGCTGTATTTGTAACTGTGCATCATGCTTTACCATTGGCCATAAGCCACTTTTCACTTGTTCCCATCTTTAACTGTGCCCACACATCCTTGGAAAGTTAAGCCTCTGTGGCCCTCCAAGTTCCCCTTTCTTCTGTCTGAGTCCCACTTGTAGATCTACCTGGTTTTTTCTTTTGTGCTTCTAAAACAAACACACACACTCTCTGTCTCTCTCTCTAAATATATGTGTATATATATATATATATATATATTTTTTTTTTTTTTTTTTTTTTTTTTTTTTTTTTTTTTTTTTTTTTTTGGCAGTACTCAGGGGTTCCCCTGGGGCCTTGCCTATACTTTCGAAGTGCTTTACCACTGAGCTGCAGGCCCAGACCATTTTTATTTTTTATTTTGAGACAAAGTCTCACTAAGTTACACAGGCTGCCTCTGGCCTGGAACCCATGATTCTCCTGCCTTAGCCTCCCAAGTCACTGGGATTACAGGTGTGAGCTACCCTACCAGGCTCAAACTCTCCTTCTTAAGTGCCCCTGCTTCCCCCTCCCCACCTTTTGACTAGGAAACAGGTTCCTTGGCTCCTCATAGCCTCTGAAATCAACTAAAATCCCTTTTGTTCAGAGAAAGACTGTTTCAGCACCATGGAAAGTACCCAGGCATGGTTGCCCTAACAACTGCATGGACTGTGGATACTCAATGGGTTCTCAGTACCTGCTCTTCTAGTTCTGTTTCCCTTCACTGCCTTTATAGGAGCCCCTCTCGCTGTGTGCTCACAGTGCCAGGAGCTGTGAGGGAGACCTGTGCCCATCATCTCTCTCCATCCTTACCACGTGAAGGAAAGCATTGGCATCTCTCAGCAAGGAAGCCAGGGAGTAATATCTGATCAGGAGCTGCAGGGCCTGCACTCCTGATTAACTTCATGTCTCTCCTATGGGCTGAATTGTGCCTCCCCCAGTATCTCAGAATATCTCAGAATGTCAGTGTTTTTGGAAATAGGGCCTTTAAGGGAGTAATTAAATTAAAATGCTGCCAATAGGGCAGCCCTTAATCCAATATAACTGGTGAACTGTGAGAAAATGAAGTTTTAGTGTTGAAGCCACTTAGTCTGGGGTACTTTGTTACAGCAGCCCTGGCAAACTAATATACCTTCTTTTGTCTGTCTTTTTTACTACAGATGTTCAGCTTCACTCCATATTAGGCATGATGCTAAGCAGAGGGCATGGTGGACGAGCTTCCCAGACAGAGGAAGAGTTTGTGCAAAGGCCCTGAGGCCACAAAGGGCTAAAACAGGAAGCAGGCCAGTGTGGCAAGGCTCCAGGGAGATAAGGAAGGAGAAATGGGCAGGAGCTGAGTTGTGGAGGTATTTAGCAGGAATTCAGTCATAAGCCCTCTGTCATTTTTTAGGTTGATCTTCATCACACCTGTCCAATCTCTTCACCTAACCCCAAGTACTCATGCATGAAAGGGGAAACAGGATCCAGACTAGCCAAGAGTGGCTGCCATCAGCACCATAATGTTTTAGGCATCTCAAACTGCAAATACAACCCTTGCCACTCCTGCCATAAGCAGTAGGAAAAAAAAATAAGAAATAGACAAGGGAGAGAAAGAATTATCCCTCCAACCCCTGCTGAGTATGCAGAGTGAGGGACATATGGAAATTAATATATGCAGCCCTGATAACACGGTTTTCCTCAGCGTTTTGATTAAATGCCGACGGTTATTAAATACCCGCCTTCTCAGAGCTCATCTCCGAAAGCCAGTGTTGCTTCTCATTTTGAACTCTGATGAACTGTCTGCCCCTCGCACACCTCGGCTGAACTGCAGTTGACTGAAGGCTGGTGTGTGAGGAAGATGGAGAAAATCAATATGAAATGTCAGGCAGGAGGTCAGACTGAACTTGTTTTCCCAGCTGGCAGGAGCTGGGCCTGCCGCAGCAGCAGCCAAACAAAGGGAGGTGTACACAGAAGAAGGTCGGTGCTTTGGCCAAGTCAGGAAAATGAATTCTATTTGCTGCTTAATTAGATTAACAGGCGGTGGCTTGCAGTTCAGAGCTGTGAGGATACTGGGCTGGGGTGGGGGGTGGGGGGAATGGGTGGATGGGAAGGAGGCATGGCTTGGTAGAGGCTTTTGGCCACTAGTTGGCTCCTGGGACTCCCCAGGGCCCGTCCCCAGGGCTTTGCCTTCCTGGGGCAATGTGGGGCCGAGGATGGAGGGAAGAGCAGGCCCTGGGGTCCCTGGGTGTGTGTCTTGACAGACTTGCTGATTCTGCATGCCTGGATGACTCTTCCCTGTCCTTGCCCCAGTTCTCAGTCTTTACATCTCAGATCAGATGCACTACCTTGTAAGGTCCTGGTCATACCCACTGCTGGCACCCTACACCTTTCTTTCTTACCACCTATTACAGCTGCAAAGCTCTGTTTGTTTATGATTCTCTAATGAATGTGTCTTTATTCCTCAGTGCGGCTGATTTTCTATGTCAACTTGTCTGGGTTATGGGGTTCCCAGATATTTGGTCAGACATTCTGAGTGTTTCTGGAAGGATGCTTATGAATGAGTTCAACATTTAAATTAATACAATGAATAAACTGCCCTCCCCAATGTGATCAACCTTACCCAATCAGTTGAAGGCCTAAATAAGAAGGCGGCTCTCCTGAAAATGAGAAGCAATTCCTCAGAGCTGGGATATTTTTCCCTACTTTTGACTTGACCTGAAACATTGGCTTAGCTGGATAGTCTGTGGAGTAGACCACCACCATCGGCTCAACTAGGTCTTCCACTTGCTGACTGTGAGTCTTTTTTTGTTGTATGGTACTAGGGGTCTGAATCCAAGGCCTTGAGCATACTTTGCAAGTGTTCTGCCACTGGGATGCACCTCCAACCCCTTTTATATTTTTTATTTTGAGACAAGGTCTCACTGAGTTTCATAGGCTGCCTCTGGCTTTAACTCTAATCCTCTTGCCTTAGCCTCCCAAGTCACTGGGAATCTAAGTGTGTTCCATTGTGCCCAGGTGCCAATTCTTTATAACCTATCTGTTTACACACCCACATGCATACATCCTATTGGTCCTGTTCCTCTGGAGAACCCTGATTAATACAGTGAGCCCTAAGAGAGGGGAAACTAGGTCTGTTTTTGCTCATCATTGTGTCCCCAGAGTCAGATGCAGTACCTGGCACATAGTATGTGCTCAACAAATATTAATTAAGTAAATGAATACTTGGCAGAAGGGTAAGTTGTTGCAAGCACCTTACAGCTGCTTGCCTGGGACAGAGGATTCAAGAGGAATAATGGACAACTGCTGCTGTGATTTGTTGACTCCTTTGTGCCCAGCAGGGGGATAGGGTCTTACACCCATGACCATGTGGATCTCTTGTGCATACCAGCCCTGTGACACCATCCTTAATTTTCTACATTTACATGAGGAACTTGGGGCACAGAAAGATAAATAACTTGACTGTCACACAGTGACAGAGCTAAGCTCCAGTCCCACAGCACCTGCCCTGAACTATTCTTGTTCCCAAACTTTCGAAGTCCTGGTCCTTTCTGCATCTTGAATTCACCAAGGTCAGTCTGTTCCTTCCAGGTTCTGTGCGGGTCGCCTGACTCCAACGTGCAGGCTGGTGTCTGCTGCACTGGGTTGTGAGGATGTTGCGGCTTCTTGTGTCCCCTCCAGCATACCCTCCCTGAGCTGGTGGCCCTTCCAGCTTGGTTGTGCCTTCACTCACCAGACAGAATCTGCCTCTGAAGGCAGCTCATGCCGCCTCACACATGGCACATCTCAAACTGAACCCCAAAGTCTCTCTCCTAGTTCAGCTTCCTGTCACCACCCCCATCCACAGGACATTCATTTCAGCTCTCAGGCACACACTTACTTATTAACTAAATATTTACTGACCACTTATTTATGTGCCAGCCCTTGACAATGTGAAGTCAGCAAAACAAATTCAGTTTTTGTCCTCAGACAATTCACTGTCTAGAAGGAAATGACATTCAACAACCAATATATCCATGTACAATGAAAAAAAAAAACCTCTAACATCACTTGCATATATACATAGGCATTTTAGAAGATGACATTCCTGTATCCTTTCCCTTCCTTTTGCTCTCCATATCCATCATGTTGTTATTAAGTGCTGTCAAGTCAGTGTCTGACTCATAATGACCCTCTGTACAGTAGCCAAAAACAGTATTGTTAGTGCTTCTCTGTTATTCGTAGGGTTTTCAATGGCTGATTGTTTTTTGGGAGTGGGTTGCTGGGTCCTTCTCCCAAGCCTACAGCACCTGGTGTTCCCAGGCAGTCTCCCATCCAAGTACTAAGTACTAGGCCCAACCCTGCTTAGCTTCTGAGATCTGATGGGATTGGAAGCCACAGTGGTATGGCTGCAGGCCATCATGGGGTATCAATTTCCCTGTATTGAGACTAATGCAAAACATTTTAACTCTAACAAAGGTGTGAAAAAAAGTATTCTTCCATAAAACACAAATTCTAAGCCAGGATGGTTGTGCAAGTCTGTAATCCTAGGGACTCAGGAGGCTGAAGCACAAAAAAACCTGAAAATAAAATGAAAGAACAACTCTACCCCCAACCTAAATTCCATTAACTCGGTTCCTTAGGTAACCCATCTCAGGTTATTTCCCCACATACTGGGAATTGTGCTTCTCAAACTGGGGCACCTGCATGTATCATTGGGGGCCAGGAGAGGGTAGGATATGGAATACATCTGGGAGTACAGGAAGTCATCAGATGAATACTGCCTCTGGGAAACATCACTTTTTGCTTGAAATTTGGGGATGGGCTGGATTATTAAACTGAAAATAGTACATCTAATGGGGGTAATATGCAAAAATCACATGAAATTTTAGAAAAATAAGACGTTAAAGAAAATCTGTGTGGTAAGCACGTTCCCCTGCATGGCTGGTCTCTGCCAGGCATGTGCTATCTGTCATTGCTGATTGGGAGGGCCCTACGTAGCACAGCAGAGAGGTTGGGTTGCCTCTGTGTGGCTTCTTCCATGGCAAGAGGGCTCATGGGCTGGAGCCAGGAGAGCTGTACTGGCTGGAAAGGTTTAAGAAAGATGGCTACCAGCGAAGCCAGCCTCTGGGTATAAAGCAGTCATTATTAGATGTATGAATGAATGAATACATGGGCTCATAAATTTTTGACTCTCATCTTCAAGCACCAAACTTACATGAGCCAGCATCTCTACTGACTATGTATTTCTCTTCTCCCAAGCATGGCACTTCATTTCTTGTTGTCTAGAGGTTCCATGTACTTAATAAGTTCAGAATTTTGCTCATTCTCTGCCTACGGCCCCAAACACCCTTCATCCTGTTTCCCACCTAACAAATTGCTTCTTGTACTTCTATATTTGACTGTTCAGCCTTTGGCATTCCTGTGATGTCTGTTTCAAATGTCCCACCTTCCTCTGAACAGCTTAAACCCCAATTGTTTTTGCTATCCATTTGGATATTAAACACAGGCTGACTTGCACATTGTCCCTAAAATGTATTTAGGGTACATCTTGTCTTCTCGGCCAAATTTTAAATTCTTTGAGTGTAAGAAATAAGTTTTACCTTTCTGTTGTACCACCCAGAGTTCTTTAGAGCAGCTGTCTCTAATCTATTTTGGCGCAAGGGACAGGTTTCATGGAAGACAACTATTCCATGGAATGGGGGACGGTGGAATGATGGTTTCAGAATATGAGCAGATAGGGAGCGGCTATAAATACAGATGAAGCTTCCCTTGCTTACCTCCTTCAGCCTGGTTCCTAACAGGCTACAGACCAGACCCAAGGACTGGGGACCTCCGTTTAGAGGAATAAACACATCACAGATGCAAAAGTATCATGCTGAAGGACTGACCAAATGAATTTGAGTCTAGTCAGTGGTACTCAACTGGGAGACATGTTTCTCCCAGGTGATGTTTCACAATGTCAGGAGACATATTTTGGTATAACAATTGGGCTTGTTCTACTGGCATCTAGTGAGTAAGGCTACAATGCGTGAGGGGCAGCCTCCACCTCCAAACAAATTTTGTAGGTCAAAATTCAATAGTATAGTATCTTTCTAACTTTTCTCATTGTCTCTTTATTTTCCTAGCCAGAATTCAACCTTCATCCTTCTGCCTTTTGTCCCAATAATTTCTCCAAAAACTTATGTTGATCATATACTTTCTTTGGTTACTTTGGTGACTGTTCACTGTTTTTGACTAAAACAATTTAAATTGTTTTGTTAACATCACCATTATGCCCTGGCTCAGATTTTCCTCCTGAACCTCAACTCTTCTTCTAGTTATTCTCTACGTACCAGCCATATCAATCATTTCCACAAATATTTTGCAATATTGATCCTTCTATATTGAATGCTTTTCCATTTGTCTGCTTATGCAAGTATACTGCTTAAAGATCAACGCTAGCACAATTTCAGTAAGTATTTCAAGAGCACCTGCCCTGGGCCAGGCCCTATGTAAGGTTCTGGGGAACTCTCAGTGAACAAAACAGAACAGTTCATGCACTCAGAGAGCTGGTGGCCACTCTCTAGAATTTTCTGCAGTGAAAGAATGTCCCAGATATGCCCTAATATGGTAGCCAGTAGCCATGTGTGGCTTTTGAGCACTGGAAATGTAGTTGATAAATACACCACAAATTTGAAGTCTTACTTTAAATGTAAAATATCTTATTAACAACTTTAAAAATTTTTGTCTCATCTAAGATAGTGGTTGTAATTTCTTATCCATTTTATACATGAGAAGACAGGCTCAGAAAGGTTAAGGGAAGGTGGACAACATTAAAAGTTTCTAATTAAAAAATATTAAAATAAAGTTATCATATTGAAAAAAAACAAAAAAAATCATAAGAAGGCAGGCATGCAGGTGCAGTGGCACACACCTGCAATCCCAGCAGC
>VMDO01009029.1:11829-79919 GCA_007922755.1 Pedetes capensis
AAAAAAAAAAAAAAAAAAAAAAAAAAAAAAAAGAAGGCAGGCATGGTTTTGATGTGGGAGAGGCTCTGGAATCTACTCTCTGCACAGACTACACCACATATACTGTCTCCTCCATGTAAAACCTCTGCCAGAAAAATCAGCAATAAATACTACCCAAAGGAACATGAGATACCCATCCCTTTCCTAGTCATACACCTGTGGAGAGAACCACCAGATCACTCATGTCATGAGGAACTGGAATCAACACCTCAAACTGTGAGAGAAAGGGCTTCATTTCTGACTCTCTCTAGCAAACTGGAGTGACAAACAGTACCCGGAAGAAAGCAATGGTGGGACTCAGCTCTCGTCTCTGAGCACCTCAGACACTGTGCACTATTAGTCTACCTCCACATGTAGATTGCCACCATCCACCAGGGACCTCTGCCCTGGAAGCAGCCTCTTCTCCAGAAACGTTCAATGCTGGCTCCAGGCCCATCCTGCCCCCCATGCCCTCACAGTCAATGCCAGCTTTGCTCTGTCAGTGCCCCAAGCATTCCAGGATGATCTGAGGGTTGCAAGTCTAGCTGCCCTCTGCTAATTCCCTCTGAGGCTTTTTTGTGGGCACCAGAGAACCATGGGGGCTGTGGAATGCTGGTTCCCACAGCCCTAGCCTCTCTCCCAGCCACTCTTCTTGGCTCTTGTATATTCTTAGCCTCCCACATAATCTAGCAAATGCTAGGAACTCTGCTGCCACGATTTGTCTAGAACTCTCTGCTACCTGTGTCCACATGGCCTCCTTGTCCAGGCCACCTTTTCTGAGTCTCTTCACTGGTTCCCTACCTGGTCCTCGGGGTCACCCTCCCCACTGTAATCTTCTCAACACATAAATTTGAGCACATCACAATGTTATTTAAACCCTTGCTGACAGCAGTCATCTCTGCACCTGCATGTATGGGGATTGAATATGAGGTTTCTTCTTTACTGGAACATGAAAGGTGGAGCTAATTCCCGAACTGGGTCAGCACTTGTGATGTCTTTACTCCTAGTTGTCAAATGAGACCAAAACCTCCTAGGCCCGACCCCCACCTTGGGCTGCTACTCACACTTGGTGTGCCTGTCACACAGGGCAGATGCTCGCATGTCACACAGCCGGATCGTCCCTTTGCTGCTGCTGTACACGAAGGTGTTGCAGTGGTGGGGGTGGAACTCGGCCGCCGTGATCACCTCCGTGAGCTCCTCCATGTTGGCCGGCTTAATGTCCACGATATCTGGCGCGGACGAGTCAAGGAGGGAACGGGGACAAGGGGGCAGAAACTTGGGGAGGGGGCGGTCAACACCACCACCACCTTATAAGAATGGAATATAGTGCATTTACCATGCACACAGTGGGTCCTCATTGCAATTATGAGTAGAAAAGCAAGTTTTATTGGTTGTAGGCAAATAAAGGCTCAGGGACTTTAAGAAAATGGCCTAGGGGTTATCCAGTAGTCAGACGCAACATCAGAACTTAGGTCTTCTGGTTCCTTATCACTGTTTGACCCTCTATGATCTGTAGGAGACATCTATTAAAAGCCGAAGTTACTTCCTCATGTAATCATGCTAAAATGTGCCAAGTTGCAAATACTTTTATTTCCCACTTCATAACAGTAGTTAAGGAGCTAGTTGAAATCAAATAATACAATTTATTTGAATCCTTACTTGGAACCTTGGGCTGATAAATGATACCTACAATAGACTATAAATCCTCTTCTATGAAATCCCTGAGAATTTATTGAATAATATGTTGGTAGTAATAATAATAGTTGCTATCATTTACTGAGCATTACTATAGTTCATTCATGGTGCAAAGCATATCCTGTACTTTATCTCATTTAATCCTTATGACAACATTGTAAGTGACACTTTTCTTATATTCATTTTTTGGAGGCTCGGAGTGCATAAAATAGCTTATCACAAGACACATGGCTAGTGAGTTAAAACACTAGGATTTCACTCCAGGTGCAAACCTATGTGGTTTTATATTGTGCAAAATTTCTCGTTTAAGATGGATAGATCTTCTAATTTCTGTGGCTATGAGTCGGATACGACTCGACAGCACCTAACAACAACAACAACAACAACAATGATTTGCTTTAGAATTTAGGTGGGCCTTTTTTTGTGTGTGTGGTACTTGGGAGTTGAAATTCATATATACTTTGCAAGAGCTTCACCACTGGGTTGCACCCTGGATCTATTTTTTTTTTTTTTTTTTTGAGAGATGGTCTTGCTAAGTTACACAGGTTACCTCTTGCCTCAAACTCACAATCCTCCTGCCTCAGCCTTCCAAGTTGCTGGGATTAAAGGTGTGTACCACTGTGCCTGGCTAGGGTGGGAGTTTAAGCATCAGAAAGAATACATTCATGTATGGTGGGAGAGATCTAGGTTCCCACGGAACATACTTTTAGTTTTACTATCTTTTTTTTTTTTTTTCCTCTCATCATTTTCCTTCCTGATCACAAATTATTATACCTCTGTTTTTTTAAGGCCATATCCCTGAATATTGGAATGAAACATTTAACCTTTTGTTATGAAGGCAATTCAATGGGAACAAATACCTGCTACAGGGTATCCAGCACGGGTGAAGAAATGGGTTTGCACTGATTCTTTCAGACCCCTACCATGAGCTTGGGAGGCACTTCACTGGGACTGAGGTTCTGTTTGAGGATCTAGCAATGTCCTCCAAAGTGTCAGTCCTTATTATGTGGATGTGGTTAACACAGTAATGCTGACCAGACTGATTCCCACTTTTCCCAGACTTCACTGCTTATTTGCCACCTTTGTGATAAAAACAACAACATATATCATTAGAGCTGGGATTTACCTCAGTTGGTAGAGTGCTGCTCTGCACTCTCTGAGGACTCAGGTTCAATTCCCAGCATTGCAAGAATGGAAGAAGGACATGGCAATCCATTCCCAAAGAAATCCTGAAATAGTCAGTCGTTGAAAACCCTATGAGGGTCATTATGAGTTGGACGTGACTTGATGGCTCCTAACAACAACAAACATATCATAAGGTTGTATTTTTTACTTAACTATTTTTCCTCTTTAGGTCAACTTCAAATGGGCTCAATTTTTCTCAAGTTAGTCTCATTTAAGCAGTAATCTAATGCTCATAAAATCTGCATTTAATGAGCTAGTTACATTTTAATAATCAACATGAAATGAACTGTATAACCACTAAAGCAAAACTGTATGTGCCAGGAGTCCATGCACCACGTTTTGGCAAGCAACGCATTGAATAAATAAGCAGTAACTTGATACAGACTCTCATAGGGATGGATGAAAATCATTTATGCTTTCCACTAAGTAGTACAGTCCCTCCTTTGAGTTTAGAAGGGGACAAGCAAACAAACATATTTTTAGTCCCAATAGTACCAACAAACTAGCTATCCACTATCATATATCACCTACGATCCAGTTGGAACTACTTCAACATGTAATTTGTTCCTACAATGGCTTTGTATTTGGCTGTGTCTCCTCCCCCTTCAATGATCTCTTACACATCCTGTTGGGTTCTTCCTAAAATTAGTTTGAAATTGAGCTCACATTACATTTTGCTCCAATTTTCCCTACAAAACCCAGATGCAAATTCCACTTGGGTCTCCAGGGCATGTAGATTCCTGGATTCACAAAATACTACCTTTCAGTTCAACTTGTGCCAGAGGTAAGAACTCATTGCAGTCAGTTCCCACCCTGGGGAGCACAAGTCTATGCAGCTCATGAGGAGGCTGCGGACTGCAGCTCTGACGTCCTCTCTGACCGCTGACCCTGGCCCTGGGCTCCACGGCCGCAGTATGGCATGGGGTAAGTAGAGGCTGGTGTTCAGCTGCTGTCAGATTTCATCGCCCTCAACAAAGAGCCTGGATGCTCTATAGTGCCAGTTAGCATGTTTCTCTTTTCCCAAAATAGGGAAAGAAAAGGAAAGAAAATCTGGTGTCAGCTTTCTCAACCTCTACCAGTATAGCTCTAAAAACAAGCTGAACTGGAAGCTCTCTTCGCTGTGTGGGAGGGGGAGGTGCTATAGCCACAGTTATTTTTTCCCACCTAAAAATAAAGCCCCAGAGTCAGAACATGTGAAAACAGAGAGCCTAAGCATATCCATTACACCAGGAGCATCCCCTACCACCAAGGACACCTTCATGGGGAAGTGCCCACTGAATCAGCTTAGGGCCACTGCTTTCTGCATCTGTCCTTCCTTCCACCCACCCTGAACCCCTACGCCTGCCCCTATCCCATCTCTAAGCCATCCATCTCTTCCCCCCAAGTCTGAATGTCCCTCTGACTACAGTGCTTGTTGGATTTGACTACATGGGACTTGGAGGATAAACCACGATTCTACCCCTCTTCTTAACCATGATAATGAAGAGAAAGAGGCACATCATAACCACCAGCAGCTGATGGCTACAAAGTGTGACGTCTGCCCTTTGCTGAGCTTGCTACCTGTGTTGTCTCATTGGCTCCTCACCTCAGGCCCATGAGGTCAGTACTATTAAAAGCTCCAGTTTACAGCTGACAAAACAGCAAGTGAGATGAGTTACGCAAGGTCATATGACTCACAGGGGGTAGACTTGGGATCTGAATGCAGGCTTGTGCCAGGATGCCAGGCTGCCTCCCCTGAGCAATGGCCTCACCAAGCCAGCCTTTCTGATTGCGATCATCTGGCTCCACTGAAACAATGCCTGGCTAATCCTAGAGGGCAGCTTCATCTCTTCTGTTTTGGGCTGTGTCCTCTGCAATTGCCAACCACTTTGGAAATGGTATTTTCCAGAACCACCTAGAAAATACCTATGATGTCCTACGATGTAATAGATTTTATGTTGTATAATAGACTTTTGTTGTTGTTAATTAGAAGTTGGGACAAAAACCTGAGAAGTGATTTCTTGGCTTGTTTTCTAATGGAGGACTTGCTGAGTTCTAGAAACTTATGAGGGTTTAGTTGTCAAAAATTCAATGGCTTATGAGAAAGACAGAAGGAAACTTCACAGTGCATGTCCTTCACACGGCATGCCCGGGCCTTTCCCTCACCATGTCCCAAAGGAAGACACATGGTTACACCATGTACAGTTTTTCCCTTCACATTGGGAAGGAAAGAAAGAGGTAATGAGCAATACATGGCTTCCTGTACTATCTGCAAAATGGAATGATGCATTTTGACAGTCAATTTTTTCCTCCTTATCCTTTAGGGGTCTCAATCCAAATTATTTCCCTGTTGTCCCAAAGAACTAAAAGGCAAAAGCAAAAGATAGCATTGGATTCATGGCTAATATACAACCCAGACAGCCAACAGATTGCTATTAAATTAACCCTGAGGCTTGACAGATCTGTTCCTTTGGCCCCAATTGCTTATGGCATTCCTTATTAATGCTAAGCCCAGGCAAATTACCTCTACTAACAAAAGGGGTTAATCTGGCTCTCTGCTGGGACTCCAGAGGCAGCACTGAGGACAGGAGGGGGCACGACCAGCTTGGCAGCTGAGCTCCAGGCTTAGAAGACAGAAGGCGGGAAGGTGAGGGCACTGCTGTGCCAGGCAGTAGCCTCAGGCATCATTTAAAATAATAATTGAAGACACTGGGAGGTCACCCCTTCAGAGATCTGCTTCAAACAAATAAGAAGCTAGAGCCATAAATGACATCAGCTGTGGGATGAGAGAAGAGTCTCAGAGCAGGGTGGAAAGGGGAGTGTGAGGCCACTCAAAAGTCATTTCCTTGATCCAAGTTTGGAAAATGCAAGCTTCCTATAAGAGAATACCTACTGCAACATTATAAAAGAAAAAACTGACAGCAATATAAAAAAAGGAAGTGATTAAGTGGATTTTTATCCACCTCACTAAATTGTTTTTTGCAGTGAAATTTTCAAGGCTGTAAAAAACCACTGTATGCAAAATTCTAACTCCAGTATGATCATAATTTGATTTAAACTTTATTCTGAAAAATGAGCTAAAAAGCAAGACACTGAAATGCTAATAACAGCTCTATCAGTGTGGTTCTAAGAACGTTTATTTTTTCTTTTAAATTACCAGTACCATTTCCACATTTTCTTTTAATGAAGTGGTAGTATTTTAGGATGGAAAAAGACTTAGGCACTTTCTATGTTTATTATATATGCTATTTTAGGTGAAGAAAGTTAGTTTAAAAAAATATGTACTACAGTCTGACTATAGCCACATTAAAAAAAATAAATCACTGAGTGAGATCCAGAGAAATAGATAAGAGGGATACATAGCTGTAACTTGTATGGAGATTAGATTCCAAAGTCAGTATATAAGTTACTCTCTAGGAACTGAGTCCATTTGTTCACTTATTGCTTCATGTATTCTACAATATTCCCACAGAATCTAAAATCTGTCAGTATTCTTCTGGGTACAGGGGATATGGCAGTGACCAAAGAGGACCAATGCCCCTCTCCTAGCCCCCATCTCTGGAACTTCTACTTTAGGGAGAACATGGACAATCAATGAGGTAAATGAGTATAACATAGAGTATATTACATAGTGATAACTACCAAATAGAAAAATAAAGCAGGAAATAGAGAAACTACACATGTCTGTGTGGGTGGGTTTATGTGTGTTTGTGCCCTAGACAGAATAGAAAGAAAGTTCCTGGGTAAATCACAAGCTTGAGTTTTTTGGCTTTGCACTTATTTTTTTCTTAGTATGGTTGAGTCAGCTGGCATTAAGTTAAAATTATGATTGTATACACTGCCTATCCAGCAAAATAGGTGGTGAGGTTATTTTCCAAAATATCATGAATACACACTATTTAAAAAAGAAAATAAAAAACATTAAAGAAATCATGGTATCGCTGGCTTAGAATCATCCATAAAAAAGCTGAGAGACAGGGATCTCATTTCTATGGTTAAAGTTGAAGACAGTATTATGGTAAATAGTGTGATTGTAACAAAAGGGGCAAGGAGACTGAGATTCAGATTTGATTCCAACTCTGTTTTGCTGAGAACTTGAGAAAGTCACTTTGCTATTTTGGCTTTCAAGTTATGTCTTTAAATGAACAGAATCCTATAATCCTATTAATAGCCTCAAAGAATTCTAATTATCAAAAAGTATAATGGAGAAAAAATATTTGTTAAATCATTTTTGCATTGGATGACATCCCATTTTCTGAAGGAAGCATATGGATCCTCAAGGGTAGCATTTATAATGAAGGTGGCTGTCCTCACATGCCTCTGTCTCATCACTGCTGATTTTGCTGATAGGACTTTTTTCTCCTAAGTGCTATTCTAAGCCAATGAAGGATGCAGGAGCCAAGGAGGATCCCTTTCTGAACAGCTGACTGTTACAAAGATTGGCTAAGCTGCGGAGTGGAACCTACATGTGCCTGTGTAAGGTCTCCCCAAGTTCAAGAGCAGCTGAGGCTTCTCAAATCCCAATGATAGCCTGCTAGTTCAAAAAGTGGAAATTCGTCATATCTTGGCCTTAATCACTGGGCATATTAGAGTTGGGTTCCCTTTTAGGGAACATGAATTGCTTCATGGTCTCTTTTTCTTTTCTAAGATCTAAATTTAATCTTTGGATATTAAACAGTGATTATAAAGCCTCCAGATTTTATCAGAGGGAAGGATATGTTTCTTGATAAGACACTGGAGATATCAAAAGAGGACTCCAAGGAATATTCCTCTCAAGAGATTAAAAAAGCCAATGCACAAATATTCATGGAGTGTTTGCCAACTGCTAGGCTCAACGTGAGGGGACTGGCAAAAAGGTGTATGATTCTGTATTAAATATACAGTGAGATTTGGGAGCCTTTGGGCTGAGATACCCCTTATGAGGTATGCTTGAAAGCACCATAACCATAGATTCTTTCCTACGTAGGACAAGGCCTAAAACTTTTTTTTTTTTTTTTTTTTTTGGTACTAGGGGTTGAACCCAGGGCCTCACACTTGCATGATTTTTGCAAGTGCTCTAACACTGAGCTGCACCCCCAGCCCATTTTTTTACTTTTTCGAGACAGGGTCTCACTAAATTACACAGACTGCCTCTGATCTCGAACTTGCGATCCTCTTGCCTCTGCCTCCTGAGTCACTGGGATTACAGGTGTGCACCACCATGCCTGGCCAGGGGCCTGAAATTCTACCACTAGAAATTTCCTAATTCCAAGGCTGGCCAGATGTCACTTTCATTATAAAACATCCGAGCTGCCCTCTCAGGACCGTGGCTATCCTGATCATCCAGAGCACCTTTGCACCTCTATGAGAATCCTTGTCATGTTATTATATATTTGATTAGTTTGACATGGTATAATATAGATCTTACTGTAATTCAGAACAAGAGAGGTGTAGATTTTAATCTCAAATTCTGTGACCAGTTACATATTCTTGAATGATTTTGAACCTGTTCACTCATATATAAAAAGGAGAAAACTGTAGGAGATGGCATGAGTAACATACCTGGCATTTCATACAGGCTCAAAAATTTGTTAGGCTTGTCTTCCCTGGTATGGCTACATATTTGTCTCCTTATGTCCCACACTCACTTTGATGGCTTTATGATATGCTAGCTTAGTTAGGCTGAGCTATATCCCATAGATGCCTGCAGCCGTACCACTCTGGTATCCAATCCCATCAGATCTCAGAAACTAAGCAGGGTTGGGCCTGGTTGGTACTTGGATGGGAGATTGCTTGGGAACACCAGGTGCTGTAGGCTTGGGAGAAGGACATAACAACCAACTCTCAAAAAACAATCAGCCATTGAAAATCCTATAAATAGCAGAGAGGCACTGACAATAGTATTTTGCCTGTTGTACATAGGGTTGCTATGAGCCAGACACCGACTCGACAGCACCTAAGAACAACAACAACATCCCTTAGAATCCTCTTAGCTGGGTGGTGTGGTGCACACCTGTAATCCCAGTGGCTTGGGAGGAGGCTGAGGCAGGAGGATTGCTAGTTCACAACCAGAGGCAGCCTGCATAACTTATCCAGACCCTGTCTCAAGATAACAAATTTAAAAAGGGGGTTAGGGGGTAGTTCAGTGGTAGAGCACTTGCCTAGTATTCACAAAGCCCTGTGGGTTCAGCACCCTGAGTACTGAAAAAAAAATCCCTTTCTATTATGTTTCAGGTTAAGTTGGGCTACAAGGGCTATTCTCTCTGGAGAATTAGAGGACAAAAGGGAGGAAGTGACCATTTTGCAGCATACACACATCTCTCAGTCATTCAACCAAACACTCAACCGTAGGTGCTGCCACGAAGGGATTTTGCAGATATGATTAAAGGCCCTTATCAGTTGACTCTAATTTAATCAAAAGAGACTATTGTGTATGGATGTTACTTAATCAGTTAGTCAGTCAGGTCTGCAATTGCTGTCTGCTCCTGCTAAATCTTCCTTCCTGACTGGCCCCTCTAGATAAACTATAAGGTTCCAGCTTGTTTTTGATTCCATCCACCCTTATTTCTGGGTGGTTCTGGGGATTGAACCCAATACCATCTGATTGCTAAGCAGGTACTCTATTACTGAGGTACATGCCTGACTTCAATTGTCTGTTTTTTTTTAAGCCCTGAACAAGGATGTTGAATCCAGGGCCTTGTGCATGCTAGGCAAATACTCTACCACTGAGCTGCTCCCAGCCCTTTTTAAAATTCTTATTTTGAGACAAGGTCTTGCTAAATTGTGTAGGCTACCTCTGGCCTAGAATTAGCAATCTTTCTGCCTCTGCCTCCTGAGTTGCTGGGATTACAGGGAGATGCCATGACACCTAGCTGATTTTCCCTTCTTGAATCCCTGCCCTGCAGATTTTGCCCTTGTTTGAGCAGTCACATAATTGCAAGGCCGATTCATTGGAGTATGTCAATCACTTTCCCTCTCCTCCCCTCATTCTCTCTCTTTATGCACATACCCCTCTGGTTCTCCTTCTCTGGCTGAAGTCTGATTGACATACCCACCTCATAGATTACAGTGCCATGACATCAGGGATGGACTTTGATTCTTCTCATCCCAGTTCACATAGTAAGTGCTCAGCAAATGTTTTCAGCTTTTACCTTAATTCACTCCTGGGATTTAGAAGCCTCCTCTAGCTTTCTTTTTCTTTTAAATGCAGAAAACCCACAGCAGGTCAATAGACTAAATTGCTGGGCCCATATAGTGTGAATTACTTAGCCTGTGGTTTTTGTAGGAAAGAACAGTATCCAACCAACATAATGGGAACAAAAGTATGCTGGAGAAATAACATCACAATAATAGCTATTGTTTATTGAGGCTTCATGCTGAATGAATCAAGTGCTCTTCTTAGTACTTTACAGATTTCCTCATTTAATCTTCACAACCATAACAGACACATCATCTTTTCTCTAATAACTGAGAAGGATATTGAAGGCTAGTGAGACTTTGAGTAACTTGCCAAGGTTACACAGATCTTAGGACATGAAGCTGGATTAAAATCCAGTGCACATGACTCTAGAGTCTGTCATCCACTTACCACACTACACTGTTCTGTGGAAACCTAAGAGAAGACTGCATGATTGAATTCCTACCTTCTCTTCTGATAGCATGTGGTCCAAAGAGATTTTTTCCCCTGGAGGAGAAACTGGGGTCACATAAAGCCCCAGAGCTGGCCTGGGATATTGACACAAGCAAGCTCCCCTGGGGAAACCCACCAGAGCCACTTTTTGTATGGAAGGAGGGTGTTGCCCTGGCACATATCGGCTCTGTGGTAGGTATAAAATTAGAAGGGATTCTCTGGTTGTGCATTCAATGCCAGTCTGGAATTCTTTATGCATTTGACCCCCTGATAGGATGGAAGCCACCAAAGCAACAAGGCCCTGCTCCTTCCCCCAAAACCCATCTGGCAGAAAAAGGCAGCTGTCCATGGTACTAATGAGCACTAGAAGCTGGAAACCAACACCTGAGGCTATGTGATCCCTAAATATGGCAATCAGCTCCAAAAGGGCCTCAGCTCAGCTGACAGTTGAAGCTGCCACACAGGGCTGCTAACACTAAGGTTAAAGCTGAAGTACTGCTGGAGTCTAGTTTTATTTTATTTTATTTATTTATTTTTCTGTCAGAGAAAATTTCTGTCTCATGCCCAGAGACTGAACTTCTACAAGCATGACTTCTGTTAACTTTTACAGCCTTGCTTACATTGTGCTCCACCTTACTCTCCAGGCTCCAGTGACAACAGCCTTCTTAGATTTCTTCTAAGAAGTCATGCTCCTTCCTGCCACAGGACCTTTGTATATACTGGACAAATCTTTCCATACGTATTTACTAAGTTAGCGCATGACTACCTCTTGCTTATCTCAACTAAACAATCAGTTCCTCAATAAAGCCTCTTTTATTCCCTAGTCTAAAATAGGTTTTTTAAAAAATGCATTTGTAGAGCTATATTCCTTTCCCTCACAGAACTTATCTCAGTTCATAATTATATACTCATTAGTGTGATTATTTGATGAATGTCATTCTGAAAGCACAAATTTTCTTTCTTTCTACTTTTGTATCCTTAGGCTTAGTGCAGTGTTTGACAGAAAAAAGGCGTATGGTGCCTGTATTTTTACTTGATATGAGCCTATGAAAGATGGCCTATGCTGGACTAAGGAAGAAGCCATGCCAACTCATTCTTAACCAACTCCCACCAAAAATAAATAAATAATTAATTAATTTAAAAAAGTTCAATGGTTTTCATAAAGAAGCAATTTTTTCTTTTTCTTTCTTTTTTTTTTTTGTGATACTTGGGGGTTGAACCCAGGGCCTTGCACATACTTTGCAAGTTCTCTACCACTGGGCTGCATGCCCAGCCCATTTAAACTTTTTCTTTTTTATTGGGAGATAGAGGCTCACCAAATTATGCAGGCTGCCTCTAGCCTTGTATCCAAAATTCTCCTGCCTAAGCCTTTTGAGTCATTGGGATTACAGGCATGTGCTACTGACTCCATAAAGAAGCAACATTTTAGCCAGGCTGTACATGCCTGTAATCCAGAGATTTGGGAGGTGGAGGCAGGAGGATCATGAGTTCAAGGCTACCTGCACAACTTAGCAAGACCCTGACTCAAAATAAAAAATAAAAAGTGGGCCAGGAGTGCAGCTCGGTGGTAGAGAACTTGCAAAGTACATGCAAGGCCCTGGGTTCAACCTCCAAGTACCATAAAAAAAAAGTAAAATTTTAAGAATAATTTTCATTTATTGAGAATCTAGGGATGCCTCTTGCCCTAGAAAATTACTAATCCAGAAATGGGCTATTATGCTCCTAATTTTATTAAGATCAATGTTTGTCCACTTCAGTCTAGAACTTGTTACATAATACAGGGGCCGAGTGACTAAGGACGGTAGGAGATGACTCATGGCAAGGTACCATAAGGCTTTACAGATGCCTTGCTCTGATCTGGTGCTAAACATAAGGCCCTGGACCTCAGAGATGCTGCAAATATCTGGTGCAAAGAACAATGTCTTGCGAAGATTACCCAACTACAGAGCCAAAGGAGCAGCCTAGAGGTTAGAAGATGGCCCAGGTAATGGATTCAACAGAATAGAATCTACCATTCTAACACTCCCCCTCTTGCTTCCTTTTGTTTCCAACAATAATTATGATTACGTTGTTGTCGTTGTTGTTGGGTGCCGTGGAGTCCTGTCCCACTCATAGCGACCCTTATGGAGTTTCCAATGGCTGATTGTTTGGAGATTGCTTCGGGAGTGGATTGCCAAATCCTTCTCCCATTTTTGCAGTGCTGGGAATCAAACTGACGACCTCAGAGACTGCAGAACAGCACTCTACCAACTGAGCTAAATCCCAGCATGATTATATTAGTCCCGGTTTATTGATCATTTACTTACTGAAGCACTGCCCTGGGGTGGGGGAGTGTATACATGTTTATCAGAATCCTCTTTGATAGAGTACCTCTCTACAGATGATGAAATGAGAGAAATAGAAGAGGCTTGGATAAACTAAGAAACATGAAAATGTACACAGTTAGAAAGTGGGAGAACTGGTTGCAAATTCTATTTTTCACTCTGAAGCCTGAGTTCTCAACCATGATGCTGATGTTGCCCTAACTGCCAGTCCTTGGAAATCATGGCTGTTTGCTAACCATACTTCCAGACCACTTGTCCTGCTATTGACTTAATTTACATATATTTACTTTGTAATGAAGATGGATTTTTCAGTATCTGTGAACTCATAGGATTGATATGATAGCTGTGTTTTCTGATACTCATTATCATAAATACAAAATTATGAGAAAAACCCATGTAAGCATCTTGCTACTACCCTACTGGTACCCACACTATACTTTGGAGAACTTTCATTATTCTATGCCAAACAATGTCTCTTCTGCCTCCTTGGTGGATAAGAGGCATATGAGAAATAAGTGTTAAACATATGGTTTAAGACATGCCTAGTGGTTGATATTTTTCTGAGGCTGTTTTGAAAAATGGCCTTCTCCTACCCCAGAGGTGGCTACACTTCAGTGACAGAGGCAAAAGGGTCCCAGTTTGTACAGTCTTAGTGCTTAGGGCAGTCTGGTTGAAAAGAATGATATAGATATCAGTTATCATCATACTCATGATGATAATAATTATTTTACATATGGCTGCTGTAAGGGTGAGTGGGGATGGTCTCATTTGTATGCCGGCATCTGGCAGGCTGTCACACATCTGCAGAATATAACCTAAACTGCACTATTAATATTTCTCCTTTGCATTCTCCCCAAGGCATCTGTCTCCCAAAATGCCTAAGAAACTTCTCTCCCTCTTGATGGCCTGAAGGCAAAATTCAGGAAACATGCCACCTAGGCTAGGGAAAGCAGAAGCTCAGAGTGACAGCCAGCTGAGCCCGAGCAGATTGCTGGCTCTCAGAATAGATGTGAAGAGAGAAAGGGAATCACCACCCACACTCACTCTATTAGCAGCTGCATTGCCTGGAAAAATTTGTAGGCAGGTTCTCTCAGGCCCAGACAGTATGTCACATCTGTTCTGTGATTAACAAAAGATGCCAGTCATGGTCCTGATGGTCAGTTCTCAGAGTCTCCAAATACATCTCCTGAGTGCCAGGACTTGCTTAAAGACATCTTCCCTCAAAAGCCTTCAGGGACTACTGTGCCTTCTTTGTGGTAGAGACTAGCTACCTGTGTGCCAAAACTAGGTCTTACTTTTCTGCAGCATGCATCCAGAATACATTTCACAGCCTACCTAGTGGACTGAGTTCTAGCCCATGGAACGCCTGCTATTTTAGAATCTGGCTCATTGGAATCTCCTTGTGTGTGATCCTCCATGACCTCTCCCTATAGATAAGCATGGTGACTAGGGAGAAGCACGGACTAGCTACAAGATGGAAGAGGCCTCAGCCTTTGAATTACTGATTGGATGATAATGCCTCTTGATGGGAATCACCAATATGGGAATTTATAGGAGCCATTATAGGATCTATCTTATATCAGAACATTCAGAGCTTTACCACAACTCTTAAAGTTAAACTTCTAGGTTAGATTTCATGATCAACTATCTACTGGATGGCTCTACTCTGATTAATTAATACTGGCCATGTGCAGAGTACTCTATACATGGGCTACAGCAAGAGGTCATGCAAAGCACCTGCTCTCATTGAATTTACATTCTAATATGGGTGAACTAAAATTACACAAGTAAGGAAACAATTTCAAATAGTGATAAGCACTATGAGGATAGTTAGTGGAGGCCACTTGGTAGTTAGTGGGAGAAAGAGCCTCTGTGGAAATAGCATTAGATGGAAGCCTGAATAGTGACTCACAGCTAGCCTTTTGAACTCTGGGGGTAGAGTGTTCCAGAAAGAAGAAGTAACAGGTGCAAAGTATGGAAAAACAAAGTTTAATCTGGAACCGAAAAAGTGGCTAGAAATCTGAAGCAGAGGGAATTAGGAAAAAGCGATTAGGAGAGATATCAAAGAGGGAGCCAGGACCCAGAAGGTATGCAATATTATAGGCCAAGGTGAATTACTTGGATTTCATTTTAATTTTGATGGTAAGCTCTTAGAGTGTTTTAAACATGAAAACAATGATATATAGACTACACGTTGAAAGATTCACTTTATGTGAAATGTGGGCCCTGTGTGGGATAAGAGAGCAGGAAAGGAGACCAAAACGGAGCATATCATAGTCACACAGGAGAGAAATAGCAGCAGCTGACACTGGCATGGGTTGGTAAGAGTTGGGGTGGAGAGATTTGCATTGATTCGAGATTTAGAGGAAGCACTGACAGGGCTCACAGACAGAGTGGGTTGGGAGTGGCAGAAGCTGGTGAGTGAAAGAGAAGAATCAATACTGACTTGTAGGCTGTTACTTAGCTGCCTGAGTAGTGAACTGAGCCATTATAGGATTTATGCTGCATCAGAACATTTAGAGCTTTATTATAACCCTTAAAATTAAATTTCCAGGTTAGATTTCATAATCAGCTGCTTACTGGACATCCCCACACTGATGATCTACTACAACTCCAACTCACCAAGTGCAATCAAGTTTTTATACGCAGAGTGCTTTATACACTGGAACACAGAAATGGATCGCACAGAGCCACTGCTCTCAGACAACCTACATTCTAATATGATAAACTGAGCTGGGAATTCGAGTGAAGAGTCTGGTTTCTGGAGGGGGTATAACACATGATAGGTATTCAGTAAATGAGCTGTTTTTATCATTAAATCCAGGATCAATACAGTTGTGTCAGGATACTGTCCTAGACACTCATTCAGGAATTGACTTTCCTAAATTAAATGGGAGATAAAAATGATTACAGTATAATGTTTTAATTTTTTAATTTGAGCTGGGTATAGGATTACAGGAGCATGCCTGTAATCCCAGCAACTCATGAGGCAGAAGCAGAAGGATCCCAAGTTTGAGGCTAGAGGCAACAAGCTCTAAATAACTTAGTGAGATCCTGACTCAAGATAAAAAATATAAAAACAGGCTGGGGTTCAGTCCAGTGGCAGAGCACTTGCATGTGTGAGGTCCTGGGTTCAACCCCTCAATACTGAAAAAAAAATTATTTTATTTTTTTATGTGGTGATAGGGATCATTTCAAGAGGCCATCAGGAACCAATGGTACTGAAAGACAAAAGGGAAGTTGCCTTGAAGGAATTGGTGAAACACAGGTTCTAGAAGTTGATGGAATATAAACAGAGATGTTTCAACAAACAGATGCAGCAATGGAAGTGCTCACTTGTTTATGTCAAGAGATTCGGAAAACAGCTACCTGGCCAACTGACTAGAAGAGATTCATATTTGTACCTATTGCAAAGAAAACAGATCCAACTGAATGTGGAAATTATCGAATGATATCATTAATATCACACATAAGTAAAATTTTGCTAAAGATCATTCAAAAGCCACTGCAGCAACATGTAGACAGGCAACTGCCAGAAAATCAAGCTGGATTCAGAAGAGTGTGTGGAACCAGGGACATCATGGCTGATGTCTCTGCCAAAAGTACAGAATACCAGAAACATATCTATCTATATTTTATTGACTCTACAAAGGCATTTGACTGTGTGGATCATAATAATTTACATATAACATTGTGAAGAATGGGAGTACCAGAGTACTTAACTGTACTCATGAGCAATCTGTACATGGACCAGGAGGCAGTCGTTCAAACAGAACAAAGAAACACTGCCTGGCTTAAAGTCAAGAAAGGTGTGTGTCAGGGCTATATCCTTTCACTGTACCTCTTCAATCTCTATGCTGAGCAAATAATCCAAGAAGCTGTAATTTATGAAGAATGTGGCATCATGATTGGAGGAAGATTCATTAACAACCTGTGTTATGCAGGTGACACAACTCTGCTGCTGAAAGTGAAGAGGATTCTAAATGTTTACTGATGAAGATCAAAGAATACAGTCTTCAATATCAATTGTGTCTCAACACCAACAAAACCAAAATTCTTACAACTGGATCAGTATACAACTTGTGATAAATGGGGAAAAGATTGAGGTTATCTAAGATTTTGCTTTACTTGGTTGTACAGTCAACACCCAGAGAAGTAGCAGTCAAGCAATCAAAAGACACACTGTATTGGGAAAAGCTCTTGCAAATGACCTCTTTAAAGTGTCCAAGAGTAAAAACGTTACACTGAAGATGAAGGTATGTCTGGCTCATGTCTTGGTATTTTCAGTTGCATCATATGGTTGTGAAAGCTGGACACTGAATAAGGGAGACAGGAGAATTATTGATGCTTTTGAATTATGGTGCTGGAGATGAATATTGAATATACCATGGATTGCCAAAGGAATGAACAGATGTATCCTAGAAGTGCAACCCAAGTGCTCCTTGGAAGCAAGGATGGCTTGACTGCATCTTATGTATTTTGCATATGTTGTCAGGATGGACCAATCCTTAGAGAAGGACATCATGTTTGGGAGAGTGGCGGGTCAACAACAACAACAAAAAGGAAAACCCTCCACTAGATGGATGGCCACAAGACTGCATCAATAGGCTTAATCATAAAAAAGATTGTGTGCCTAGCACACAATCCAGGAGGATTCTGTTCTGTTGTACATAAGGTTGCTATGAGTTAGACCTGACTTGACAGCACCTAACAACAACAACAAAAGGGATCAAATCCAGGGTCTTGTGTATGGTAAGCAAGCACTCTACTAGTAAAGGTATGTCCCTAGCCTCTACAGGGATATCATATCAAATATACCCTTGAGAGAATGAAACAGTAAGGAGGTATGATGGGGGCAGTAAATGGAACTCAATAAATAGCAGCCATTATTATTTGTACTACTGATATGATGAAAACCATCTCACATACACCTGTAGCCCACATTGTCCATAGAGACCATTTATGAATCTTCTAACCGAGGAAGGAACCCTAACTGAACTCTAGAGTATTATTGTTGGTAAAGTCACATCTAATTTAAACTCATGACATATAAATGCTACTACATGAAGAAATTCATTCAGAGTTCCAATTCTGAGCTTGTCCTGGCTCACTACTTGTGATTCAATACTTTCTTAACTTTATTATCAGGATGAAAGAATCTCATAGAAATCTCATCAATGAGATATGAGATACCCTCATCTATGGTTATCTTTGGGTGCCAAAAATGCATATATATCTTAGGATGAAAACTTTCCATTTTGCTGTTTTAAGAATGTGTCATATGCTTACATTAATTTGATGAATGCCATCTTTTGAACAAATGCCATAGTTTACTTTGGTACTATAATTCAATCCAGCTTCAAAAAGTAATATGTAGATAACATCTCTTCAAATGTGCGTTCATTTTTTTTTGGCACCCCCGGTATCCTAAAAGGGACAAGTTCTCTACAAGTGCCAGGTGTTAAGAGTTGTGACCACTCTTTTCTATTCAATTTTCCCCCCCATGCCCACTCGTACCTGGATACCCTTGATTTAAGCCAATTGATTATTGAACGCAAGGTAAGGATACTAAAACTTTGATTGGTTATTTCAAAGTTCCATAGGTTAATCCTCAGGTCGTCAGCAGACATGTAGGTTTCATAGTCGCTGTTGACTGATATGGAGTTGATGTGATATGTGTGTGCGTTGGCAAATACTCTTCGTGGGGTAGCCTCCACCATCAGGTCCATGGGTCTCAGGACAGGCACCTGGGATGCAAGAGAAATAAATCACTTTAGAACCAGAGCTCTTCCCTAGGAAAAGAGTGTGAATATTTATGCCTTGGGTGTCACATGCAAAATCAACCACATTAAGGAAGCTTAGAGAAATCCTATGCTAGTCCTGCTCCTTTCTGGCCCTTCTGGCTGTACTCAACACCTGGCCTTGAAGGGAAGTTTCATCCTTTGTAGATTCTAAACATTTTTCCAGGCCCTTCCAGGTGGCCTCATTTCAGAGAAACTTGGATTCTTTTGTGGGGACAACTGCCTTCCAGAGATTTTTTTTTTATGAAATCTATTTTAAAGGGGAAATTATGGGAAAGTTTTAGAAACCATCTCATTCAACTTTAATCTCAATTTGTCCTTCATGTCTTTTTTACCTTATGGCTTTGGAGACTTGAACTCCCTTCTGGTTTTGCCTACAATCTTTAAGGGCATTTTGGGAAAACTTACCATCACCTGAGAATATAGTAGTGCCAGTTCAGCCATTAATATATATGGTGCCCATTCTGTCCTAGGCAACTTGAGTAAGTCTTTGTTTATACGTGCTGTGTCTGAGAGCCAACCAGGTAAGTATCTACTTTCACATTGAAAACTGGCCCCAGTTTGGACAACAAATTATATCATTACCCTATTGATATGTGAAAAGTGTTCAGCATGTATTTGTTGGATGGCCTTTGTGAAAGTAAATGCCAGTAAGTAGTTTTTTCTAGGGAGTCAAAGAACAGGCAGCTAAGTCATTTCCCACACATAAATATCTTGTTCTCTGCTTTTTGAATTCTAGGTGAACTGGTTCCTAAGAAGACAAATGCCTGAGAAGAAGCAGGCTATTAAAACCCCAACCAAACAAAACCATACAATGCAGGTGCAGTCCTCTAATACAAACAAGAAAACAACAAACCAAAAGCTATTTTGTTCAAACAAATCATCTCTTGCAACTGAGCCCTGGCGGCTTTGATACCAGGTGGTAGGTTAAAACTTCAGCTTCTGGATTGGCTTCAACCAGGGTGGCGAGGAGAAGCAGCCAAAAATAAAGGTTGCGTTTCGTGAAGTGCAGTCACCTCAACAATGGATAACCTTTCAGAAAATGGGGTTCTCCTAGCTCAGTCTTGGGCTTTAGTACACGTGTGAGGGAATTTTAAGAACCATATGAATGATTCAGAGGAAATATAGAGCCCTAGACAAATGAGATCATGGATGCCCTGGAAATCACCAGTGGCCCTTGGTGTGGATGTGGGGAGTGTCAGGGGCCTGCTGGATGTCACGAGAAGGGAGAGGGGCTGAGCCTCTGTGGTTCCTTATGCCAGCCTTGGGTAATGGTTCTGCAGCATACAGCTGGGAGATCTTGGGTCTGAGGACAGATTTACACTAACCGACAGGCTGGGATACCGTGGGCACTAACTTGCTCCTGAGCTCTGGTTGTACTGTCTGAAAAACAGCAACTGTATTTGCTGTGCCCTCATTACCTTGAAGGGTAGTTGTGGGGATTTGTTGAAGTGACCTCCCCCAGCTTTTGCCCTCCCACCCACTTTTTTAGCAACATCGTCTAAGTGCTATACAAAGTCCTGGAGGGCTAAATTAGTGAACACAAGACACAGGCCCTGCCATCATATAGCTGACCTATTCAGGGGATACAGACATAAGTTGAATTATCTCCTACTAAAGTGGGGCAAGTGCCTCAAAGACAGAATATAGTGCCAACAGGTACTTAGCCTGGGCAGAGAGATCCAGAGAGGCTTTGTTGAAAATGTATGAATGGGTGGAGATATGAAGGCTGAACAGAGGCTTAACCTGGCTATATGGAGAAGGAAGACTGCTCCAGTTAGGGAAATGGCATGTGCAAAGGTCCTGCAGTAGGGGCGAGCAAGGCAAGAGTGGAGGGTGATAGGTCAGTGTAGTTGAGATGGAGATAGTGATGGGAAACTATTGTGGGGGATGAGGTGACAATGTAGAAAGGAGGTGAACTGCAGGGAAGAGCTTGGTCATTATCCCTAGAGAAATGGGAAAAAATGAGAGGATTTGTGATGACTGTGAATGATCAATTTCAGGTTTTGATCAGATCATTCCAGACATAGAGAATGAGTTAGAGGACTGAAGTAGAAGTTTATAGGGAAGGTGCACACTCCTGAACAACAATTAAGGGCACGCCTGAGTTATGGCTGTGTAATGAATAAAAAAGTGATTTTGCCCTTAGGAATTCTGCCCTGGACTATTCACAGGATATTTATGTTGTGCCAAGTATTCTTCATACATGTTTGTTGTCAGGTGCCATCAAGTCGGGTCCGATTCATAGCAACCCTATGTACAACAGAATGAAACACTCCCTGGCACTGTGCCATGCCTGACACTATGTCAGTGCTTCTCTGCTATTCATAGGGTTTTCAATGGCAGGTTGTTTCAGGAGTGGATTGCCAGGTCCTTCTCCCTGGCCTGAAGCACCTGGTGTTCTCAGGAAGTCTTTCATCTAAGGAGTAACCAGTCTACCCTGCTTAGCTTCTGAGATCAGGCAGGATCAGATGCCAGGGTGCTATGGCTGTAGACTTCTTCATACAAAATCCCAGATAATTCTTTTGATAACTCTGTGAAACAAGTACTAGCACAAAGTACTAATACAAAGAGAAAACTCAGGTGTGGACAGGTTAAGTCACTGGCTCAGAGCTGCCCCGCTATAGAAGAAACAGATAGAATTCGATCTCAGGATCCACCTGACTACAAAGCTAGTGTTCTTGCCACTGCTCCACATCACACTGAAATGTAACACAGGGAGGGATGTTGTCGATGCTCTGTAAGTGACCACAGTAAATTTCTGTAATAAACAGCATATGATAGTAATATGATAATAGTAGTTATCATAGGGCTATGGCTAAGAAATCTCCCTAGGTGGTGTCACCTTTCATAGTAGGTGGGCAGAGCATCTATGCCGTGTGCTTTCAGAAACATGTGGCATGCTTTTACAGTCTGTCACAAAGGAACTCTTCACCCGGAGGTTTTGATGCTTTTGTCTGCTGCCCTCTTCCTCTAGAACCCCCAGCAGGCTCCCTTAGGCCCCAAAGTGGAATCAGCAAGGCTTCCCTGGCTCCTCCTTCGTTGCTGCATGCTGCTGTCGGCAGAGTGTTCCTGTGGCTGTGGCGACATGAGACGAGCGTGACAGCTAGGATCAAGAGGGGTTGCAAAGCGGGAGCTGCTGGGCCAGAGCCGCAGCTTAATGTGAAGGGCTTGCCTGTTAATGCAGACTGACATACTCCGTGATGTGCTGTGTGATGGGGAATGGCTATGTGCCGGCACCTGGCGATGGAGCCTCCCATGCTTTGCCCAGATAAGCTGCGTGTACATGTCGGGGGGTCGGAGTGGGGAGGCTGAATGTCACACACGGTACTCCAGTCTCGTTCCTGTGGCTAGGGAGATACTCATCTGCTGCCCAGTGATTTCCCTCACAACAAGAAAAAGGGAAGCTTATTGGTTCAAGAACAGGGTGGACAGATTAGAAACCATGTTGGGATGGAGTTTATCACTTGTTCCAGGCACTCTTTCTGGAGCTGGTCATGGAGAAGAGCTGCATGCTGTGCCCTGAGTGAGGCTCATAGGCAACAGTGGGGAATTTTCTCTGGAAATCATCCCTGGAGGGCTCCTATGCTGTGTACCAGCCTAGTGCGGTATTTAGAGACACACCTACCATCCCCCCACATTATCTCATCCAGCCTCTCAGGAACTGGCCCTGCAAGGGAGCCTTGTTTCCCCACTCTATGGGAGATGCAGGGAAGAGAAGTATCCTCTCCAGTATTACACAGATGACAGGGTGAGAGGCCAGGTCTGAATGCAGATGATCTGGTTACTGAGAGAGCCTATTAGGCTGCTGCTACCCATGAAATTCCCCAATGTGTATGTCAGCTTGTCTTTTTGTGGGGACTTGCATGTTGCTGTGATGCTGACAGCTATGCCATAGGTATTTCCAATACCAGCAAGCCCACCCAGGGCGGACAGCTTTCAGCTGAGCTTTTAGATCAAGACAGACTAGGGAAAAGGACTCGGTAGTCTACTCCTGAAACAATTAGTCATTGAAAACCCTATGAATAGCAGAGAAGGACTGCCAAATATAGTGCTGGAAAATGAGCCTCAAGGCTAGAAGGCATTCAAGAGACGACTGGGAAAGAGTTCTTTTTAAAGTAGAATTGACCTTAATGATAGGAATGGGAGTAAAGGCCCTGTGACCTGCATTTGCTGATGTGGCACCACTCAAAATGAGAGGAAACAGTGGCTAATGGGCTCAAACATAAAAAGACCATGTGCAAGGCACAGTGTTGGGTACTGTTTTGTTCTGCTATACACAGAGTTGCTATGAGTTGGACAATAGTACCACATGAAGTTAGCCAGAAATAGGAAACCAACATTTCTCCAAGTAAAAAATGGCCAAATATCAGTGATTTCATGTGGTCAGCCCAATGCTATGGGAAGATGCTGTGCTGTATAGATGTGACATTGAATCAGGGAACATCAGGTGTGGAAGGACCTTAGAGCCTCTTCCTGGGCCATAATCATCACCACCATCTGCGTGTGCTGGGGTGCCCACTGGTGGGCCATGGTGTTGCCTTCTTCATTATGCTTGGTAATATATGCTTTGATTTCCAACAATATCTTGCTTAAAGAACTATTTCTGTGGATAAAGAAAATGTGAAAACAATTCTTGAAATGTACAGATGGGGAAACTGAGACCAAGAGGTGAGATCCCTTGTCTATGGTCACCCTTGGGAGTGGCAGCACAGCACAGGATTCTGCCTGGCATCCCAGGCTTCCAGCGCCCCTCACACCCTCTTGCCTGAGCCGTTCTCCACAGGCCCAGAGTCCCAGCTGGCCAAATTACAGAAACAAAACCAGACAACATCCAAGAGCTTCTGTTTGCTTTTTCTTTTCCTTCCTTCTTTCCTTCCTTTCTTCCTCCCTCCCTCCCTCCCTTCTTCCCTCCATCCCTCTCTCTTCCTCTTTCTTTCCTTCCTTCCTTCCTTCCTTCCTTCCTTCCTTCCTTCCTTCCTTCCTTCAAGTTGAGCTGGAGTCAAGTCATATAGCTCAGGGTTGCCCCAACCACCCCCTCCCATCCTCCTGTCCCTCTCTCCCAAGTGTTGGGATTACAGGTGTGTGCCACCATATCCAACTAGGCCAGGACCTTTATAGCTCAGTTTAAAGCACCTTACCTGAGCCACACAGGCAGCTATTGGTGCTGGACTCAACCCTGCACTGGGCTATGTTGCACTAGCAAGGAGCCCTTGACCTTCAGAGGGTGCAGTGGTTCTGAGCTGCTGGGATGCAGCAAGAGCTCCCTGACACTGATCGGTTTCAGCTCATCCTCCTGAGGCTGATTCCAAAGGATAGTTATCACTAGCCCGGACATCTAGCATCACCTTCACATATCAACTGAATAAGGTCCCAGGGCCCCGAAGAGCAGCCAAAGCGTGTAACCTGTGGTGGAGCTGGCAGAGACAAAGTAGAGCCGCAAGTGACTGGGTGCTCCTCCTCAGAGAGCCCTGAGGCTCCTTCTCTTACTTCACTCCAGTCTCTACTCAAGGGTCACCCCTCAGACACCCCTTCTATAGCACCTCCTCTCAAGTGGTACGCTCTTCACTCTAACCTCTGACCAAATGTCTTTAATACTTAAATAATTCATCAGTGAATCAACTTGCTGTGTATTATGACACTATTGTGCAGATGGGGAAGCTGAGACACAGAAAGATTAAGCAATTAGTCTGAAGTCACACAGCTAGTCTGAAGCAGAACAAGTGCTTGGCACTCCCTGACTCAGGAATCTGAGCCCTGAGTTATTCTGTCCTCTGGGCCCTGGAAGCACATGAAGATGCTTGGAAGAGGGGCAGATGGGCAGAGATCTCAGCGAGGGAGGCTTGGTGTAGTGGAGCTCAGTAGGCATTGGCCAGACAGTATCAACCAAGACGTACATGTTTGCCTGGGGAGTCGAGGCAGACCTCAGAAAGGAAAGGATGTTGGGGCAGGCAGGACTTGGAGGATTGCAAGGAGGAGAGGGAACCCTGCTCTAGTCAGAGGGGCCAACAATGTGCAGAGCTCAGAGGAGAGAGAATCAAGTATATGTGCAGGGGCACCTCTGGCAGAGGGGCCAGTGATTTAATTATTCACTCAACAAACACTTATTAAATTCCTCCTCTGGTGGCAGTGCACACTGTAATCCCAGCACTGGGGAGGCTGAGGAAGGAAGATTGACATGAATTCAAAGCCAGCTTGGTCTACATAGCAAGTTCCAGACCAGCCTGGGCTCCAGAGTGAGACCTTGTCTCAAGAAGGGGGTAGGGGGAAGTCCCTCCTCTGTATCAGATATGTTCTAGGAGCTGGGGGACAAAACAGCAAACCATGCTGTTGGGGACAATGAGTCAAGAGTGTGGTGTTTGATGTGCACACTCATGGAAGGCCTCTCTGACGGGTGGCGTGAGTAGAGACCTGAACGAAAGCAAGGCAGGGTGAATACCAGGTGCAAAAACACTGAGGCTGGAGCGTGCCTAGCATATAGGAAGAACAGCATAGAGCTTTTGTGGCTAGATAGGAAAGAGTAGAGAGCAAGAGCAGTAGAAGGTATTAGAGCAGTTGTCTGGTGGGTCCCAGATTTTCTTGATGATGAGGAAGCTTGGGAATGCGGGAGGAGATGCCCACCCATAGCCATGACACTCCTTCCTTTTCTGCTGAGAAGTTCCTGCCTCCTCACACTCTCCCACCTCCTCCTAATCCTATCCACACCTCTTCAGTCTTCCTCCTCCACCTTCTTGCCTCTGTCTTTCCTATCTCTCCTCTTGGGAAAGACCAGATCATCTTTCACTTCCCAGAACCCATGTGCTAACAAAATGAACACAGCTCTCATCTGGCTTATTTGGTGACCACCCCAGTGATTCTTCACAATCTCGCATATACCTAAGTGGGGGTTGGTGGGTCACAGTGCCCTGCTTCAGAGACACATGATAGAAGCTAAGCAGGGATCTTGAAAGCAGGGCATCCCTGAGGCCCCCACTTTAAAAGACATCTGTGAAAATGCACAGTGGGGAGAGGTGAGAGGGGAGGCCTTACTGCACCTTCAAGAGCACTTTTCACAGAGAAAAAACAGCAGCTGTGTTTACCATGGCAACCTCCAGTAACCCAGCATGCTGTCAGACTCAGGGCAAGACTCAGAGAGAAAGGAGGGCCACAGAGGAGACAAAAACACAAGGAAGGTGAAATCAGAGATGGAGGGAGACAGAGATTGTTGGGAGAGAGGCCGAGAGGGAGATAACATTTGTAGAAGAATGAGTGGAGTTTAGCTATTCAGTAACCCTAGGTCAAATCTCACTGAGTTGTGCAACAAAATCTTTCAATACCCTTCCTTGTTAATTACAATCAACATAATCAACATTATGGGGCCTTCTGAAAAAATTACTACCAATGTAAATCCCTGTTTGCTCCATATTTTCTTGTTAGTATTCAGAAGATGTTTTCTACCTGTTTTACTAAATAATCAAGATTGCCTTGTATTTAGACTCACTGGATATATTAAGGCCATATGGTTAGGGGGGTTTCATGGCTTTAGTGAGGAAGTACATATAGGAATGTTTTGATAACACACTGACCCTAGATAAAGCCTTCAAACATTTATTGAGCATTTACTATGAACTGAGAAATCTCCACACAGAGTATCCTTAAGAAGCTCAGGGGAGGCTGACAATGCATGACTCTCTATTCTTCCTTCTTTTTAGCCAGCCGTTTTGGGGAGAAGGTAAGAGTGCTTGATTTGGAAAAGAGACAGAGGAGAACAGAAGTTCTGGGTGTCCATCTCATTCTTGGCATGAAGAAAGCCTGATCTTGGTGCTGTGGAATTACAGGTTTGGGGCCCATGGAAAATGTGAGGTGAAGATGTTATCCCATTTGGAATCACTGAGTGGAACAGCTGTCAGAGAGTAATGGGATTCCACATTCCAGCATCATTTTGAGTGTATCACCTTGCCTTTTCACTGGGCTTCCTTCAAGAAATATCCTTTGTGACTCTTCTGTAATAATGACCAAAGTTCAGGATAAACTCAAAGGCTAAAGAGCACCCAGACTTCATTTTCAAGGAAGGGGGAGTTACCTTGAGGTAGGAAAGCCACTGGATCCTTCCATAAACGCCCTTATTCCAAAGGTATGCAGTGCAATAGGACAGAGCAGCTGTCTTCAGTCAGGGAAATGGGCTTCTAGGAGATGATTTCTCAAGAGCTATATGGAACAGTTTTAAAGGAAACAATTCCACATCTCCAATTTCCCTATATTTTATGTCCTAACATCAGATTATTTCAGGAGACACCCATGGCCTAGGTTCTCCACACTTTTGCAAAAGAAGGACATAAAAATGTACTTTATACAGCCTGAAATTTATTAAGCCTAATATATGAGTTCAGAGATTACCTCAAGTACAGGTTTGATGTGTTAGACACTAATGACAGAAGACCAGATGTGTTGTGGTATGACATCAAAGGCATCATTTATGAGGAAAGTAAAAGGTTATTAAAAAGATAGGAAAAAAAAGAAGAGACCAAATTACATGTCAGAAGACTCTGAAACGTGCCCTTGAACGTTGAGAAGCTAAAGTAAAGGAAGACATGGTAAAGTTAAGGAATTAAACAGAAGATTTCAAAGAGCAGCTTAAGAAGACAAAATCAAATATTATAATGACATGTATAATCTCCAGCAAAGAGCTGGCAATAGAAAAATAAAAGGGAAGAACACACTTTGTTTTTCTCAAACTTAAGGAATTGAAGAAAAAAATTCAAGCCTCAAGTGGCAATAGTGAAGGATTCTATAGGGAAACCATTTCACAACACAGGAAACATCAAAAGAAGATGGAAAGAATATACAGAGTCATTATACCAAAAAGAATTGGGGGATGATCAACCATTTCAAGAAGTTGCATGTGATTAGGACATAATGGTACTGAAGGATGGAAGTGGAAGCTGCCTTGAAGGAACTGGTGAAACACAAGGCTCCAGGAATTGATGGGATACAAATAGAGATATTTCACCAAACAGATGCAGCACTGGAGGTGCTCACTTATTTATGCCAAGAGATTTGAAAAACAGTTACCTAGCCAATTGACAGGAAGAGATCCATATCTGTGCCTATTCCAAAGAAAGGGGATCTAACTGAATATGGAAATTATGGAACAATATCATTACTATTAACATGCAAGCAAAATTTTGCTAAAGATCATTCAAAAATGACTGCAGCAGTATATACACAAGGAACTGCCAGATCAAGCCAGATCCAGCAGAGTTCATGGAGCCAGGAACATAATGGATGATTTCAGATGGATATTAGCCAAAAGCAGAGAATACCAGAAAGATGTCTATGTTTTATTGACTATCCAAAGGCATTTGACTGTGTGGATCATAATAAATTTATGGATAATATTGCAAAAAAATGGGAACATTAGAGCACTTAATTGTACTCATTTGGGAGAAGGACATGTCAACCCCCTCCCAAAAATCAATCTGGCATTGAAAACCCTATAAACAGCAGAGGAGTACTCACAATAGTGTTTCTCCTGTTGTACAGAGGGTCGCTATGAGTCAGATACCGACTCAACGGCACCTAACAACAACAACAACAATTGTACTCATAAGGAATCTGTATATGGACCAGGAGGCAGTCATTCGAACAGAACAAGGAAACACTTCCTGGTTTAAAGTCAAGAAAGGTATGTGTCAGGGCTGTATCCTTTCACTGTACCTCTCCAATCTCTATGCTGAGCAAATAATCTGAGAAGCTGGGCTTTATGAAGAAGAATGTGGCATCGAAACTGGAGGAAGACTCATTAACAACCTGTGTTATGCAGATGACACAACTCAGCTTGCTGAAAGTGAAGAGGATTTGAAACATTTACTGATGACTATCAAAGAACACAGCCTTCCATATGGGTTCCATATGGGCCTCATCAACAAAACCAAAATCCTTACCGCTGGGTCGGAATGCAACTTCATGATAAATAGAGAAAAGACTGAAGTTGTCCAAGATTTTGCTTTACTTGGTTCTACAATCAACACCCATGAAAGCAGCAGTCAAGAAATCAAAAGATGCATTGCTTTGGGAAAAGGTGTTGCAAAAGCATTCTTTAAAGTGTTGAAAAGTAAAGATATCATATTGAAGATGAAGGTACACCTGACTCATGCCATGGTATTTCCAGTTGCATCATATGGTTGTGAAAGCTAAGGGTTAAATAAGGGAGACAGTAGAAGAACTGATGCTCTTGAATTATGGCGCTGGAGACAAATATTGAATATACCATGGACTGACAAAAGAATCAACATATCTGTCCTTGAAGAAGTGCAACCATAGTACTCCTTGGAAGCAAACATGTCTAGACTGTGTCTTACATATTTTGGACATGTAGTCAGGGGGAACCAATCCCTGAAAAAAGGACATCATGTTTGGGAGAGTGGCAAGAAAGGAAAACCCTCCACCAGATGGATTGACACAGTGTCTGCAACAATGGGCTTAAACATAAAAAAGATCATGTGCCTGGCACAGAATCGGGCAGTGTTTTGTTCTGTTGTACATAAGGTCACTATGAGTTAGACCTGACTCTACAGCATGTAATAACATCATGTATGACATAAACACTTTTGGGTGGGACACTTGGCTGATATCCTAAATCAGGGCCCTATATATGCTCCCACCCAGCTTATCGTAACATGCTTTTCTAATAAATGTTTAGCTTTTAATCATTATTTGTTATATTTGTACATTTATGCTGTTTTGTTGAATTGTTTTAATAATAATCATAGAATCAATTAAAACCAGAGGAGAATTTTAAACTGTAATAGTCATATATTTGTGAGGGAAAAATGTCTTTATGCCTATATTAGTTTAGAAATGATAAAAAATGTTTTGAAAATTTAGTTGGAGTAAGTGTAGAGAAAACACATGCCTAACAAAGAAAAAAGAACAATATATATTTTCTGATTTTTAAAGAACTAGTTCACATATTCTTGTGATGTGTATTGGTGGGTATCTATTATAATGGGATTTAAATTATTGTCTGTATTAAAAAGGTGACATGACAGTTTCATTTTAAACTTCCAATGTTTAAAATGCTCCTGAAATCACATATTCTACAATTAACATTATAACAGAAAGGCTTGTTTATGAGTGAAAATGCTCAGGAAGACATGTGGCTTTTCAAAATTCTTCTAAGCACAAAATCTGTAATAGTATAGTATAAGAGGATTTTTAGAGTTATACAGACCTGGGTTTGGATACTGGCTGTGCCATTTATCAGCCACATAGTCTGGGACTCGTTACTTAATCTTTCTCAAAATCAGTATTCCTGTCCACAATGTTAGAGACAGAAACTCTTGGAGTGATGTTGAGAAACTTAGCATAGAACCTGCTAACTCCTACCAATCAAAGAAATATCTACAGAGCCAGGCATGGTGGTACATGGATCACAAGTTCGAAGCCAGTTTGGGGTATGCACTGAGACCCAAAGGCAAAATGAACAAATAACCCACCCCATAAATCAAAAAACTCCAAACATTTGTGGAGAACATGAGTTGCATCAGGACTGTCTTAAGCACTTGACATACAGGATGTTACTGAGTCTCCACAATAACCTTATGAAGCAAGTGCTAATATTCCCACTTTATGGATGTGGGCCATAAAGCAAGAGAGGTCGTGAAGCCTGCCTAAGGTCACATAAGTCCTAAGGAGTGGAGTTGACCATGTGCCCTGGCAATCTGGCTCCAGTCCCCATAGTAGCTATCGCATTCTGAGATTAATTTCTAGTTGTAGGAAAATGGTCATTCTGGGAGATTGCCTAGGGAAGCTTTTCTGACTTTTTCTATTGGCTATGTGCTTTTAGTGTTTTTTCTATCCACCCAGCAAATTCAGTCATGATTATAGAACTTATCGTTGCTCAGGAACAGTGGCCAGTGGAATGATTGGTCACTTGGTAGCACTTCATTTCACTGAAGAAAAAACAAGGCAGAAAACTCTCCTGATTACAGGTTTTCCAAATAGCTTCCGTCCTCATTGTCATGAAAACATTGAATAATATGGACGCTCATCCAATTATCAAACCAACCTGGGAGGCAGAGTCTGGCATTATGTGTATCCATTATTAAAGGGTAATTCAGTGTAACAAACCAAATCGAGTATGTACAAAAACTGTCAAATAAAATAAACCACTAACAAATTAAATTACTCTCTATTTTCAGTGGGAAGAATGCCAGTAGTTTTTCATTTTAAAAAGTATGCATCTTAATTCTATTTTTTAAAAAACAAGAAAAGAAGAATTAAAAGGCTTTTTGTGCTGTCTAATTTGAGGTTTATTTTCAGTAGACACATCTCTTTTGGTCCTGGCACATTTTCCCTCAGAGAATTAATGGAGCATTAAGTCTCACTTTGGTCAAAAAACTTGTTTCCTCCATGGATCAATGGTGGATGGAGTTCAAGAAGCAGGAGTGATAGGTTGGCTCCAGCTTACGATGACATATCAAAGTTGTTATTTCCAGAATGAAACTGCCACTCAACAGCACCCCGCCAAAACCCCCAAGGAATCCTATCCAAATAATATAATTTTTAGATTTCCCTGCTCACACCCTTCAACAGCCTCAATATGTCCCTAATTTCTTCTTTTACCGGCTTTGTCATATAAATTGAATTAAGTCTGAGAAGAAAAAACCCCTTTGGACCAAATCAGGCTTTGTGCTTCAGGTTATTAAATATCTCGGAATTATATTCTTTCATTTGACAAACATTTATTAAGTGCCAATCACTGCACTAGGTGGTACGTGTGCAGAGTGAATAAAACAGATTATATTACGGAACTGAAGGTCTAATAGAAAAAAGACATTAATGTCTCAAGGCAAATATATTGTTGTAGACTGTCACTGATGCTCCAAAGGGATGTATATTATTCCGCAAGAGAAAAAAATAAGGCCCCTGATTTGGCTTGGGGGAATCAGGTAAGTTGTTATAAAAGAAGTGAAAACTCCCTCCCTCAAAGCAGAGTCATAAGTATCCCAATATCTAAATCATCAGTTCTTAGTGGGGACAATTTTGCCAGTAGGCAATGTCTGGAGATGTTTTTGGTTGCCACAACTGAGGGGGTGTTACTGGCATTAGTGAGCAGAAGCAAGGATGCTGCTAACTGTGCTGTGATGCACAGTATGACTCCCTTAACAACAAAGAATTAATTATTCAGACTAAAATGTCAACAGTTTTGAAATTGAGAAACACATCTCTTAAGGAAACCCTTTTGGATTAGAGTCTAAATTAAGTTGGATAGAAGAAACCCAGTATCAGCTGCTACAATAGGCAGCAAAAAGTTCTCGTTCAGAATTGGGGATGTAGCTCAGTGGTAGAGTGCTTGCCTAGCATGCACAAGTTCTGGGCTCAGTCATGCACACATGCACGTGTGCACACACATGTTAAGGTTCCAGTTCCTAAAGATATTTTGGATTAAAAAGCATTTTGTAGCTGGGTGCAGTTGTTAATGACTGTAATTCCAGTGACTCGGGAGGTGGAGGCAGGAGGATTGCTGGTTTGAGGCCAGAGGCAGCGGTTTGAGGCCAGAGGCAGCCTGTATAACTTAGTGAGACCCTATCTCAAGATCAAAAATTAAAAATGGGCTAAGAGTGCAGCCCAGTGGTAGAGCATTTGCAAAGTATATGCAAGGCCCTATGTTCAATATCCAAGTACTGCAAAAAAAAAAAAAAGGATTTTGTATACATTTACATATGTGATATATACACAATCTCTATACACACATCTATCTACATACCTACATAAGTATATGTGTATGTATCTATATCTATCTACCAATTGATCTATTTATTTTTTTTTGAGACGAGGTCTTCCTAAATTCTATAGGATGCCTCTAGCCTCTAACTTGTGATCCTCCTGTCTCAGCCTCCCAAGTCACTGGGACTGCAGGCATGTATCTTAATCTATCTATTTTAAAGACTCATCTTCCTATTGCTGGCAGCAAGGAGAACACATAACCCATAAAAACTGCCTGGAGAATACACACACACACACACACACACACACACACTCACACGATGCAGATGGTTTTCACTAACAATTCATGTTTTCAATGTCTTTGACTTCTGGTTTATCTATGGAAAAGAGAGGAAATATACTGTCCCCTCAGGACATAAACTCACTTTCTAATTACCAGTCCATGGAGAAGTCTGTAATTCTGCCAGTTTTTCTTATTTTGTCCCTATTTCTATTTTCTGCCAACATCACTACTTCTCAAAGTGTGTTTCCTTGTTCATTGTCTTTCCTGGTATCTTCCTGAATGATTCACATTGTATAATTACACACACTCATATGGAAACCAGGGCTTCAAACTCACAAAAAGTTGGGTTCAAGTTTGTGGGTATGTTTAATATGTTTAAATTTAGAGGGTTTGGTGTGTGTTTAGGCTTAAAATTTTAATCCTATGTGTTGTTGTTAGGTGCAGTTGAGTCATGTCTAACTCATAGCAACCCTTATAGGGGTTTTAATGGGTGATTGTTTGGGGATTGTTTCAGGAGTGGACTGCTACATCCTTCTCCCATTATTGCAGTGCTGGGGATTGAACCCAGAGCCTCCTAGAATGCAGAGCAGCACTCTACCAACTAAGTTAAACCTAAGCCCAATCCTATGTGTATATACGTGAATAAAAATTTTTCAATGTTTTTTCTTCCAATTTTTAAAAAGCTAGTGATAAAAACAAAACAAATAAAACAACAATTAAAAAACAAACAAACAAAAACCACCAAGCTACTAACAACAGTAATAACAAATCCACAAAACATTATAAGCTGAATCTGAACTCAATTTTTCACTGGGTTTTGGTTCAGATTCAGGTTCAGGGAAATTTCAAAAAGTGCTTGAACTAGAACAAGTCTGGGGTTGGGGTTCAGTCTCAGTTTGAAGCGCTGTTATCTATATGTAGGATTTAAACCTGAACCTGAACTGAACTAGAACCTTCTAAATTTTGGCATATTGAACTCCTGAAGGAAACATCCTAAAATATCCCTGGGAGGAAATTTCAATGAACACTTCTGGCTGTAGAAGGGGTGGAGTAGGGAGAGGCAGTGGCTCAATTTTTGGTTTGGATAGGATTAATCACAAAAATGTTCTTTGTTCTGTCTCTCAGCTGCTATTGGTAAAAAGTAAAAATTTGATAATGTACTTTTTCCTACTATTAGGATAAATATCATTGAAGTTTTGATGACCAAGGATTAACAAACCCACATTACATTCATCCTGCAGAATATAGAACCAAGAAAATAAATACAAATTTTATATTAACTTGAAGATTTTACAATTGGAAGCTGTTTGAGAGGTCATTTACATTAAAAACTAGGCCTGGACAAATACAAAGATGCATTTCCAAGAACTCTGAAAATATGACATTTTATAGCTGAACGTTGTTAGATCTGTACACAGCTAAACTGTGACAGTTCTGCCTCCCACCAACAGATGGCAGTGGTGGTTACTGGTGACATTTTCAATTTAGAAACAAATTGACTTTTCAATGACCTTTCAGGATTACATCCTCTGGTTCCCAGTCCTGGCTACACATCAGAATCAAATAAGGGCTCTTGTTAAAAACTGATGCCTAGGCCCCACCACCAGTTAAGCTGTAATGCCTGTGAGGTGGAACTCAAATACTGGTATTTTGAAACACTGACAAGCAATCAATATGTGGGGCCAAGTCCTAGAGTCAATGAATTTGAAGACACATGCAAGAATTTCCATACACAAAACAATGAACTCAGTTGGAAGAGTGCTGCTCTGCACTCTGAGTCCTTGGGTTCAATCACCAGCACTGCAAAAACGCAAGAAGGATGTGGCATTCCAATCCTGAAACAATCAACCATTGAAAACACAATGAAAAGCAGAGAAGCACTGACATAGTGTTGGCCACAGCACAATGTCAGGGTGTGTTTTGTTCTGTTGTGCTTAGGGCTGCTATGAGTTCGACTTGACTCCATGGCACCTAACAACAACCACTTATTGAGACTTAAAATTATTTTTATAAAACTAGGGGATTGAACCCAAGGGTTTGCACATACTAGACAAGGGCTTCACCACTGGGATGCACCTTTAGCCCATATACATACATACATACATACATACATATATATATATATATATATATATATATTCATTCATTCAAGACAGCGTCTCACTAAGTTGCACAGGCTGCCTCTGACCTGGAACCTGTGATTTTGCTGCCTCAGCCTCCTGAGTCTGGGATTACAGGTGTGTGCCATAGTGCCAAGCTTTGAATTATTTTATAAACAGGTAAAGAGGAAATCATTTATGGAAGATAAAAATGACAAGAAAAGGGTTACTATTCTTAATGTGTGAGAAGTTCCTAAAAACCGATGAGCAGACAAATAATGAATATATGAGCAAAGGATATGAACAGCAAATTTAAAGAAAGAAGAAAGCAAATGACTAAGATATATACAGGAATATGTCAATCTCATTAGCAGTCTGGGACATACAAATTAAGATTCTTAAAATCTTTAATTTTACAAAAGATTAATCTGATTAATCTTTTAATCTTTATCCATAAAAATTTACTATATGCCAGTCACTGTTCTAAGCATTATAACCATCAATTCATTTAAGCTCATTAGTTTTACAATGAGGACAGTGAGACAGAAAACAATTAATGAGTAACATTTGGGTATTCTGGCCGAGAGAGTCCTTACCCTTAACCACTTAATTACCACACTATGCTGCCTTTCAGTTGAATGAGTAAAAAGTAAAATGTCTGATAACATCCTGTCCCAGAGAGTTATGAACAATGGGCGTTTGCCAGTGGGAATATGGATTGCAATAAGATTTTCCAAAATAGCTCTTAAAAACAATGTATATGTCTTTTAACTTAGCAAATACTCCTTGAATATAACTTCTCCTTTGAAAACATCAGTATGTAACAATAAATGTTTGAGAACATTCACTGAAGCACTGAAGAAACTTCAATGTTTATCAATAGAGTGATTTAATGATTATGTCATTAAATGACATTATGGCCTGCAGCCATAGTGCTGTGTGTCCTATCCTGTCAGATCTCAGAAGCTAAGGGGGTTGGGTCTGGTTAATAGTTGGATGGGAGACAGCCTGGGAACACCAGATACTGTAGGCTTGGGAGAAGGACCTGCCATCTCACTCCCAAAAGAATCAATCTGGCATTGAAAACCCTATGAAAAGCAGAGAAGCACTGACAATAGTGTTTTCTCCTGTTGCACGTAGGATCTCTAAGAGTTGGACACTGACTCGACAGCACCTAACAACAACAACAGTTACCTATACTGTAGAAGTTTGCAGCCATAGCACCCTGGCATCTGATCCCACCTGATCTCGGAAGCTAAGCAGGGTTGGCCTGGTTAGTCCTGGGATGGGAGACTGCCTGGGAATACCAGGTGCTGCAGGCTAGGGAGAAGGACCTGGCAGCCCACTCCTGGAAACAATCTGCCATTGAAAACCCTATGTATAGGACAGAAGCACTGACAATAGTGCAAGGCATGGCACAGTGTTGGGGATTGTTTTGTTCTATCATACATAGGGTTGCTATGAGCCAGACCTAACTCCATGGCACCTAACAACAACAAAACACCTTAGAGTATCTGCAGTTATTTAGAAGATGAATTGGTCAAGAAGGATATTTACATTCCTGAGTAACATATATAGTATGAACACAATTTTGGAAGCAAACATATCAACCAAAATCATACCCATTAATCAAGTAATGCCAATATATATTTGTAGAGGAAGATATAGAAACAAACATATGAAATTAATAATGTTAGTTACCTTGGCATGTGGAGCCATAATATAGTGTAGACTTGTTGCTGTAAATACACGTTATGTTTGTAATGTAAAAGAAAAAGAAGCCATCATGTGTAATGTTTTGCCTGGGCAAGATTCTTAAGATTCTTCAGTCTAGCACATAGTTCTAGCTAGTGGAGAGGCTGAGGTGGGAGGATTGCTTGTGCAACACAGTAAAACCCCATCTCACAAAATAACAATAATGTAAGAAGATTCTTCAGTCAGCATTGGACTCTTCCTGGGAAAAGTTAAGCAGCTCTAATGAGCACAACATTTTCATTCCCATGAACTTTTATCTTCTTTCCTGAACTGTCCATCTGTTAGTTCTCTAGGTCAACACACCCAGTCCACTCTCTTCCTCCTCATAACAGTCCTTCAGATATTTGACAACAGGTCTCAACCCATCCCTTTCATGCTTCCTTCAATAAATCATAACTCCAATTTTAACACCTCAGTAATGGTCAGGGCTGTTTGGTCTTTACCAAGGCTTTGCTTTACTGAATACAACCTACCAGTTCACAACAGAAAGACGTTTATTCTTCCAAAGAAGACATGCGCTTTTTGCTTATGTAACTTAAAAAAGGATTTTTCATTGGAATAGTCCATACTATGTTGTCAACTAAAATTCCCAGGTGTCTTTTCAAATAAATTAATGTCAAGTCATTTGTTGTTGTTAGGTGCTATTGAGTCAAGTCTGACTCATAGCAACTCTACATACAACAGAATGAAACACTCCTCCATGCTTTGCCATGCCTGTCACTGTCAGTGCTTCTCTGTTACTCATAGAGTTTTCAATGGCTGATTGTTTGTGGATTATTTTGGGTGTGGGCTACCAGCTCCTTTTCCCATTTTTTTCAGTGCTGGGATTGAACCCAGGGCGTCAGAGCATGCAGAGCAAGCACTCTACCAACTGAGCTAATCTCTTCTATGCTAATGACTGTTTGGAATTTGAATGTGAATTCCTAATCTCTCTTCTCTGGAATATATCTCTTTCTCTTAAAAGAGAAATACAGAGGTAGGGAGTGATGTGTTTGAATGTGGGATACAGTGGTAGGAATCCAATGAACTGCAGATTTTGGATACTTTTTTTTTTCTAATAGGATAATCAGAAGATGAGTGGATGAGTTAAGAAGGTGGAGAAGACAATGACAGTGTTTTGAAGTCTGGCTTGAGAGTGGGGGCACCTTAAATCTTCTGTTCCCCATGGCTGTATTTGAACAGTATGATCTTGGAAAATGCACTTGTATTTGAAGTGGAATGGGGGAGAGAGAACTCCAGAGCAGAAATTTGCTAGTTCCACAGAGAGAAGGCAGGAACGGGCAAACAAAGGTAAAAGGATGGAACAAAGTCAGACACTATGGTGCAAGCTTGTAAGCCTTGTGACTTAGGAGGCTGAAGCAGAAGAATCAAAGGTTTGAGTCCAGAGGCAGCCTCTGCAGCGAGTCCCTGTCTCAAAATAAAAACTGAAAAAGAGGCTGGGGGTGCAGCATAGTGGCAGGGCACTTGCCTAGCATGTGTGAGGCCTTGAGTCAACAACTCTCAGTACTGAGGTGATGGGAGCAGATAGAAGATAGAATGAGAAAGAGAAAAGGGCATCTGAGGAAAGAAACTGAAAAAGAACTTTACAGAGAAAAAAGATGGCACATCTTGAGATACAGTAACAGAGAAAAAGAAGGCAGAGACAGGAAGTCATATTCTACACAGGATCTTTAGATTTTAAGAAATAGAAATCATCTCAAATTTACAAAAAAACAAAACAAAACAAAAACAAAAACAAAAAGAAACCAAATGATAATTGTAGGATAAAAATTATCAGGATTGAAATGGAGCATACGAAATGTAACAGGGATTTGGCAAGCTGTTAGAGATTGGGCAACATACTGTCTTACTGCTTCTCTGTCTCTCTCAAAGGCTACCTGGTTTCTTCAACTGCCTGTCTGTGACTGACTGGCTCTTTCTGGTCTCTTTAAAATTACTTCACCTGCTCACCAGTCTGAGCATGGCCTCCAATGAGTCACTCCAGTCCTGATGATATAACTCATTTAGCCCAAGAGCACAGTACTATTAGAGAAGACAGGAGACCACAGGAGGGATATAAAGGAAGGGAAGAATCAGACTCCTCTGATAGGACTTATCTTTTTCCCTCAGATGTACAATATTCATAACCACTGCCACACATTTTTCTATGATGTTCCTTTATTCGTCCCATTTCTATCTCCCCAGCGCCTTGCCTGTCTTCCCCAGTCCTGATTGCTCTAGTTAATACAGCTCTCCTCCTTCCATGTATATACCCAGTCACATGGAGAATAATCTAACAATTTTAAGAGTCTTGAGTTCTTAGTGTTTTAATCTAGACTTCTAACAATATCTTGTTCAATGAGAGCAAAGCGCAATTGGTCACTAATCCCTGGATAGAAATTTTCTTTTGTTTGGAATGCTGTTATAATTGCTTTTCAATCTTCTTCAGGCAATGAACCCATTTATTGAACTCTTCCTTATAAATTTCCTCTACTTCCCTGTTAATCTTAGAAATCTCATGAGTCCTTTTCATGGCAATTGTGTGCGTGTATGTGTGTTGCTGGGGATTGAACTCAGAACTTTGAGCATACTAGGCAAGTACTCTATTATTAAGCTATACCCCAGGCCCTATCATATTCATTTTAAAAACAGATTACTAAACCATATAAAATGGACTGTTGTTAGGTGCCGTTGAGTTGGGTCTGACTCATAGCAACCCTATGTACAACAGAAAGAAACACTCCCCAACACTGTGCCATGCCTAGCTCTAATGTCAGTGCTTCTTTGCTATTCACAGAGTTGTAATTGGCTGATTGTTTCTGGAGTGGATTGCCAGGTCGTTCTCCCTAGCCTGAAGCACCTGGTATTCCCAGGTGGTTTCCCATCCAAGGACTAACCAGGCCAATCCTATTTAGCTTCTGAGATTAGGCAGGATCAGATGCTAGAGGGCTATGGCTACAGACACCATTTGGTAGGTAAGCCATGTTAAAATAAGAATCCTGAACTTAGTAAAATTAGGTAAATACTAGAAAAACACACGATTTTGGGTGACTCATGCCTGATCTAGTTTAACAAGCACTTTTACATTATTATTCACTAAGACCCTGAGATCTTTTTCTGCATCTTTACTTTGGTTGTATTTCTATATACTAAACATGAATGGCTGCATTTTCTCTCCAAGCACACTAGCACTGTGCTTTGTCCTTTAGGACTCTATATCCTATGTATCCCATTCAAGTTTTCAAGGTTGCCATCTATTTCCTTACTCATTTGTGACCTCTTCTTTGCCCTCCAGCTTTATGAAATGTGAGCTATAGAATGATGGGGAACAGGGAGAATGGTGGCGAGGTTGGAGGTTGTACCCTTTGAGACTCACTCTAGGACTGGGGACTCCATTAATCTTTTTTTTTCTTTCTGAAAGGAGAAATAAGGATTATTTTATCCAATGGTCAAAGCTGTGACTCTCCTTTAAAAAAATCCCATAAAGCTCCAAGGCTACTGGAAAGGACAGGGCAAACTTAAAAGGAAGGGGAAACTAATCAAACAGAGGGAAAAGAGAACAAATGTGGAGTTCATTTAAAATCACTGTCGTTGAACACCAAATCACTATACCTGACCTACCTATTTCATGTTCTGTTCAGTACTTATTTTGACTGTAATCTGGAAATAATTTTATATTGAGTTATATCTCTTTTTTTATTGGACATTTTAAATGTACATCTTAATGTGATTCATTCTGACATGCTTTTCATTGTGGCATTTACATATATGCATTTTGATGTACATTATAGGCACTTAATACCTGAATTCAACTATCTATGCTTACAATAAAACAAAAAAGAGGCAGACAAATTTAAATAATGTTGACTGCTGCAACTGCATCTTACTAAGAATGTGAGGTGGAGGAGGGGAGTGAATTCGTTCTTTCTTCAGACAGATTGTCTGCAGTGACCTCATTGCTGAGCATTCTAGTGTGTCAAATCAGCTACTAAGGTCGAGAGAAATGTTTTTCATAAATGTTTTTCATAAATTTTTTCATAAATGGCCCTTCATATTTTTGTATTCTTTTTTTCCCTTCATACTTTTTGCAGGGCTTTATACTATATATTTTTTATATTCTACATATATATACTATGTATTTTTCCATATAGAGTTTATAAAATTGTGGCTACTTTATCTTTGGGGGATTTATGAGATTTTTTTCAAGGGTGTTTTTGATCAAACCTAACTTCTGCTTTCTGGAATGACTTCAGAGCCTAGACTCTGCAAAACTGTCACTTTACTGTCCCCTTTTCAAATACCTATTATTTCCTATGTACTTTATATATACTCCCTCTATAACACTTCACAACAATCCTGCATTGTTGATATTATAAATATTTTACAGACTTTAAAAGATGGCAACTCAGTGAGGTTACACAACATAGTAAGTCATAGGGTCATTTGAGATCGGCAGCACTAGGATTGGTGAAGATATTTTACCTCAAGTATAAAGAAGATTTATGGGCTATCTAGACTTTAAAAATGAATCAAATGCAAGAGGGAAAAAGGAGGCTAGTCTCAGACTTCTTTTTATAGTAAGCTCAATGCCAGAAAAATAATTAAGAAAAAATGTCCACAAACTAATGACAATTTTATATTCATTCAGACTGTGATTTAGCATAGAAACACTTATTGGTAGGCAAAAACTCAGGGAATATAGCATTTATGAACTTCTACTATAACATAAACACTATGCTGGCAGGGTCTGACGATGATAATGATAATGATGATGATGATGATAATGATTTTTGTGTGGTACTGAAGTGAACCCAGGGCCTCACACATACCTTGCAAATGCTCTACCACTGAGCTACACCCCCAGCCCTTTAAGAATTTTTTTTTTTTAAATCTTGAGTTAAGGTCTTGCTAAATTACACAAGCTGCCTCTGGCCTTGAACCTGAGATCCTTCCGCCTCCCCTTCCTGAGTTGCTGGGATTACAGGTGTGAGGCACTGTGCCCAGAATATTCTCTACTGTCTCTCCAGCCCACAGGGCATTACACATAGTAAATACACAACACATTTGTTGAATGAATGGGGAAAAAACTCTTCTAAAAGAAAGAAAATTGGAAATTTTCTTAGAGTTTTCTATACTGGTTTTTTATCAGAACTTCCTGAACAGAAAATACAGATTGGTCAGAAGTACATTTTGAGGTTCTACTTCAGTTGGTCTAGGATAAACTGAATTTTATTTTTTTGGAAGTACTGGGGATCAAACCCAGGACTTGCACATATTAGGTAAGTGCTCTACCACTGAGCTACATCCCTAGCCCTTGGTTTTTTGATAAAGAATCTTACTGTGTACCTCAGGGTGGCCCAGAACTCTCTGTGTATCCTAGGGCTGAAGATCCTCCTGCCTCAGCCTCCTAATGCTATGATTACAGGTGTGTACCACCATGCCCGGCAGCTTTACTAATTTTTATAAAGCATCTCAAATAACTGAAGAGAAGTTAGAATAGTTCTTGCCAAAAAGTCTATTCAGTATCCCCTTTGAAGTTTTTATCTTTTTTACCTGCACTGTCATTTACTTACAATTTTCTTTAAACTTTTTTTCTTCTATTTTTGCAGTACTGGACAGTTGATTGCAGGGCCTCCTCTATGCTAAGCAACTACTATACCTCTGAGCTACCCCTTAGCCCCTTAATTTTTTTCTTTTTGTAACTTTGAGACAGGATCTTGCTAAGCTGAAAAAGCTGCCTCTGACCTTGAACACGTGATCCTTCTGCCTTAGCCTCCCAAGTCCCTGGGGTTACAGGTGTGTGCCATGGGGCCTAGCAAAACTGATCTATTTATTAGTTAACTAAATTTATTTTGATAGGGAACTATACATTCTGGCTGCACATAGAAAACCTATAGAATGGCACATGAATTGCTAAAAAAGAAAAATAAATATAAAAATGCATACACTGGCCTGGTATGGTGTGGCTCATGCCTGTAATCCCAGCAACTCAGGAGGCAGAGACTGGAGGATTGCAGGTTTGAGGTCAGAGGCTGACTGTATAACTTAGGGAAACCTTGTCTCAAGATAAAAAATAAATGGGCTGGTGATGCATCCCAGTGGTAGAGTACTTGCAAAGTATGTGCTATACCCTGGGTTCAACCCCCAAGTACAAAAAAAAAAAAAAAAAAAAAAAAAAAAAAAAAAAAAAAAAAAAAAAAAAAAAAAAAAAAAAAAAAAAAGAAAGAAAGAAAAAAGAAAAGAAAAAAAAGAGGAAGAATATATTGAAAAAAATCAGGCTTAAATTCTAGCCAGATATGGTCTCCTAGAAGGACTTAAGAGTTTAAGGCCAGTTCTCAATTGAAAAAAAAAATCAAGATTTATAGTTTTATGAGAGAGTTAGAAATATTTTCATCAGTGAGACTTTGAGTTTGGTGTAATCAGAATGATAAAAAAAGACATGAGAAGGCAATAACTTGCTGTGCTTTGTACCAACAGAGACATGTGACGGTAACCAATACAGCACCTAGGATGACAGGTTGGTTTGAAATATTCATAAAAAATCTATAATGCCAGGCATGGTGGTAACACTTATAATCTCAACATTGGTGAGGCTGAGGCAGGAGAGTTTGAGGCCAGCCTGTCTCAAAAACAAAACTAAAGAAAAACAAGAACATCTGTTTTATGTAAGGCAAAATACTGGGTCTTGGGCATAGAAAATATTAGGTCTCTGTCCTTAGGTTGTTCAATGTCATCTCATCTATCTTTTCATAGTTGGGAGTCACTAAATGGTTAGTTTGATGAGTTATTTGCCAAAACAAATGCAGCAAGGCTGCCTGGCTGGACATGTACTCCACCTCTCACACCCATGCGTACCTGCAGCGTCTGGATCCAGTAATGTGTGGGGTTGTGTCTTTTCCACTTGCTTCCTATAATCATGATAGTAACTTATCCTGTGGGTTTGCTATGTGTCACCTCATCAAACACATTCTATGGTTTGTCTCATCTAATCCTCACAAGCACTTCATCAGGCAGTTGATATAAGTAATGGGAACTCTATTTCTTGGGGCTCAGGTTTAGCTCAGTTGGTAGAGCGTTGCTCTGAAGTCTCTGAGGTCCCGAGTTCAATTCCCAGCACCGCAAAAATGGGAGAAGGAAATGACAATCCACTCCTGAGGCAATCCCAAAACAATCAGCCATTGAAAACTCTATGAGGGTCGCTATGAGTCGGACACGACTGGATGGCACCTGACAATAACAACAACAACAGCTTTATTTCTCAGAGGAGAAGACCAAGGCACAGCTCTGAAAGGAGGCCTCATCCTTCCATGGAGTCCAAGACAACATGCTCTGTTTAACTGATGGCTGAATATCCAGCACGGCTTTCCTCCTATTTTATTATCTACTTCTGCTATGCAATCCCACTTCCTCATCCTGGTATAATCAGACAAGAGGTGTGTGATCCAGTGGGGGTTTCATTAGCTTCTGGATAGGGAAGAGGACAATGCAGAGAATCCATAGGCAGACACAGATGGGGAAGTCGGACTGAGAATTAAGTTCAATGGTAAGCAAAACAAAGAGAAAGAAGAAAGGGAAGATTTCACTAGAGGCTATAAGGAAAAATAATGAGCTCTTTTTTAAAACAAAAAAGGAGCATGAAAGTGGTGAAGGAGAAAGCTGGAGCGTGGCAGGGGGTACTTTATTGATCGACAAGTTAAGAATGTGCCAACAAGAAAGACACAGGGAAGGAAAATTATCTGCTGCAGTTTGCACAATGGGAGACATCCAAAGAGGCAGGGAGAGATGTAAATTTCTTGAGGGAGAAAATTGTGAAGTAAGATTCTTGATTTCAAGTCCTCAAATGGCAAAGAATTGGCTGTGATGTTGAATGAGGACCAAACAACACAACTGGCCCTCGGCACTGCAGACAACTGAAGCTGCTTGGGGTACAAGAAACTGGGACTCATTTCTTAAGTCTTGAGTAGAGTCAGAGGTGTCTTAGATTTGCTCAGGGAAGGCTTCAGAGGGCTTCTGTGGGTTCTCCCAGGGAAAAGGTAGTGTCTAGAATTGGAGGCAAAGGATTTAGTTCTTAAGGACACTGATAGAGACAGGGATGCCTCGAAAGACTCAGAAAGGGGAAGCAGGGTTTGTCCAAATCTATAGATTAAAGTCTCATTATCTACCTCAACAGTGGAAACAGCTAGCAGAAACCAAGATGAATAAGGACAGCTGGGGAGAATGGAAACCATGTTATGCTTTAGTATGCAAACAAATAAAGGTGGCAGACAAACCTTTCTATATAAGCAGTATACACAGCTGTTCAATTTGGGTGTTCACATAACACTTTCTTGTTAATTTCCAAGTTCTCTAAGTAGTCTGACTCAATATTCTCCCTATTTATTTTTTCCTTTATGAAAACCTCTGGTTTAAAATGACATTCTAGTCTAGATATATTTATAGCCATGGGATTTTTTTTGTCTTAAATTATAGAAAGTAAGACAAACCTAGATCTTGAGTTATGACACCAAATATAGTGAGACATTTTCATTTTTAAGGTTACAGATTTAGGCAAGCTAAGTTTACAGACTGTTTGGAATTTCAATCTCTCAACATATATGGCACTTGCAAATGCTCATACTTCCCTAGAAGGAATTAATGCCAATAAAGCTCATCTGCTTTTTTTTCCCCTGTAGAGCAGGGAAGTAAACCAGGTCCTCACACATGCTAGGCAAGTGCTCTGCCACCTAGCTATACCTCCAGCATAGCTGTGGCTTTTTATTCTTTTCTGTTTGATAATCAGCAAAAATTATGCAAAGGCACAGTGTTACCAAACAGAAATGTAGGGCAATCTAATTCTCCCTGATAATTTGGCTTGGTACCTTGTTTTTCCAGAATCTATCTCACCAGATGATGGTGGGATGATTTCTATAGGAAAACAGGCCAATTAAGAAAGAAAATTTCTGGAAATCAATTCTAATGTCCAATGTTATATTAAAGGTTACAAATGTTAAGGGGCCAGGTGTGGTGGTGTCCATCAGTAAGCAACTTGCTGAAGAGGATGAGGTAGGAGGATCACAAGTTCAAGGCCAGCCTAGATTACAACTTTACATCTGGGGTTTAGCTCAGTTGGTAGAGTGCTGCTCCACACTCTCTGAAGACCCAGCTTTGATCCCCAGTACCACAAAAACAGGATGTGGCAATCCACTCCCAAAGCAATCCTGAAATAATCAGCCACTGAAAACCCTACAAGGGTTGCTCTGAGTTGGACCCAACTTGATGGCACCTAACACCATCGCAATTTTAAGGGGGCTAATCATGAGCCCGTGCAAGAAGAAAAAAGATTATCTGGTCGAGATCAATGAGAAATCAAGAGAAATTTTACCTTTGTTTTTATTTAAGGAAAGATGATCTACTACTCAGAAGGTTTTATTTTTATTTTTTAACTGCTACTAGAAAATAAAGACAGGAACTTTAGTCTCTGACAGTGCATCCTTTGACCTTAGGGAAAACCTTGGTTTATGCGGAGAATTAAAACTGATGTTTGAAGGCTGAGGTAGAGAATCTAAGGGAAGATTTGCAGCAGAGTCCCAAGTCAATGTTTAACAGCTTCCCAGGTAAGTTATCCTGCTGTCAACCAGAGCCACTCACTGACACTTGGCTGCAGCTTCTCCCCCATGAGAAATTTTCTCCTAAGCACGTAACCTTTCTTAGTACATACAACTTGAAAGATCACTGGTGTCTCAAAACCAGTGTTAGAGGTAGGAACTCACTTACCTCAACTTACCCGCAGAGACTCAAACACGCTTATTCTCTATTAGCACCTTATCTGCACTTACAGAATTTTATTAAGGATATTTAATGGGGATTTCTTTTATGTCAGTACTAAGAACATTCACTAAAGAGTCTTAAATGTTGGGGTTGACATGTCTTAGTAAAATACTGGCCAAGATATGATCAACTTTGAAGTGTCTTCCCTCTAATGTGCACTTCCGTCTAAAAGCAGCCCCTGGAGCCTCCTGTTATTTCTGTTCTTAGCTTTCCTTATTCCCAACTTGAATATTGTTATTGTTGTTAGGTGCCGTCAAGTTGGTGTCCCACTCATAGCAATCTTACATACAACAGGTGAAACACTATTGTCAGTGCTTCTCTGCTATTCATAGGGTTTTCAATGGTTGTTTTTTGGGAGTGAGTTGCCGGGCCCTTCTCCCAGGCCTATAGCACCTGGTGTTCCCAGGTGGTCTCCCATCCAACTACTAACCACGCACAACTCTGCTTAGCTTCTGAGATCTGACGAGAGGGGACACCACAGTGGTACGGCTGCAGGCTGCTAACTTGGATAGCAACTTATTATTGAATGGTTAGCACTAAAAGCCAGACACTAAAAGCCAGTCTTTCTTTTCTGATAAAAGAGACCTATGAGGTAGAGATTTTAACAGCACTATGCCCACTTTATTGATGATAAAACTGATCGTTAGAGACCTTAACTAAAAGGCTCAAAGCCACCTAAATGCAGAACTGGGATCTGAACCCAGAGCTGTTGCTCCAAAGCCTTTGCTATGCTCAGTTCTCTCAGAATGATTCCACCTGTGGGATTTTCTCCCTGACTGGAGGATAAATGAAGGGAAGTTAGCATTTCTCCTGGAAATAAAAAAGTTTTGCTCACACATTTTGAGTAGGAAATTATTTGAGTATCCATGTGACTTGTTCTTTCAGCTCCCACACCTCCTTAATGTATTGTCTTGACTCATTTTGAGTTTGTTCACATAAAATGTATTTCTCTTCTGGGTTCTAAGAAATTTTAACTAGCAGCCAATACATTTTGGGCTGTATGGTAATTCTGAGGACATGTTTCCCTTTAAAGTATACCAATATCTAAAAGAAGAAGGGATCTTCTCTTATTGGCAGGAGGAATCTCTGGCTTGGACAAACTCATGGTTTTCTTTCAAGATGCTGTCACTTGCCAAAGTCCCTCCCTGGTGCTCAGAGAAGTGAACTTTCATTTGTCTGTTCTGGAGAATGAACCACCCATGCTGACTGCTCTGTGTAGAGAAGCCAGAAAAAGCACAGGACAGTGCTTCTTGTGGTTTGCTGAACAAATGAGCAGTTTACTCAGTGAATGGGCTTCTCCAACTGGAATCTTCTAGGCTGTCACATTCTGCAAGCTACTTGGCCTTCTATATGACATAAAATGTGATGAGAATTTGGGCACTATCTATTCAGTCTAAGTTTTTATTTTTTATTTTGAACAGTGTAACAAAATATATTTTTATAAGCTATTACTTGTGGCCCAGTAATACATTTAAGCAGAATACTTCAGAACATTCTGCACAAGAACTTATGGATCACATTTAATAACAAAATGTCTGGTTGTTAAATAAGATGTTTTTAAAAACTAACTTCAATCTCAGTTTCAAAACCAAAGAAAAAAGTATTAAGTAAATTACTTTGTAGAATAGGAAACTATGAATGTATCAATATAAGTAGCAGGCAGATTTTCTATGCTAAAAGCAAAATACGGGAAAGTTTAAATTAAGCCAAAAATTTAGAGAATGAACAGGTATTCATAAATTTCTGGTTATCTAAGGCTTAATTTTACAAGAAACAGGGACTTCTGAATATCATATTTTTAAAATAAAAATTAAACCTTCTTAACTATTAGCAGTATACTTTCTACAACAGCATTTTTTCCCCCTTTGCTAACTTGGAATCCTGCTGTTCATTCATTAAATTTATGAACAATATCTGATAATTTCTTAAACTGCCAATGTTATTCCCTGTCAGATGTTGATTCTGTTGCATTTTCTTATAATTGTTCCCTGAATGAACCTAGACCTACAATAGGAAAGACAGAGAAACATGAAACATGCTAAGATAAAAATTGGTCTTAGAACTTATTCATGAATAATTTAGCTACTATTTATTGAAAACCTACTATATTACCAGCTCTAGAAAGAACTTGTCTCCAGAGAGCTCACCATTTAAAATATAGTAGGTAAAACACTGATTCTGAATCACTTGAGCCTTCATTTCATCTTTCAAGATGGGCACAGATACTGATTTCCTGTGTAATGACAAATAAAATTTTTCATTGTGCACATCATTCTTTGGATGCTCGTAAGGGGTATTTTGAAATCTGTATGCTGCCAAAGCCTACATTTTGCTTTCTCTAATTGTCTCCAGCTATTTAAGACTATTTCAAGTATATTGTTTTCTCTTTCAGTTTTGTTCAACAAACTCTCTGTGGTTCTGTCCAACTAGTTGGCTTTTTCTGTGATATTTTGCTACAGTTTCTTGTAACTTCACTATTTTTTGATGCTTTCCTCTTTGCCAAAGCCTGATCATCTGGGCTTTTTAAACTTCCCTTCCATACTTTCTTATCCGCTCAGATGACTGTTGTTGTTAGTTGCTGCCGAGTTGGGTTGGATTCATAGCAGAGTTGGGTCAGATTCATAGCGACCCTCATAGGGTTTTCAATGGCTGATTGTTTTGAGATTGCTTCAGGTGTGGATTGCCATGTCCATCTCTCGTTTTTGCAGTGCTGGGAATGGAAACTGGGTTCTCAAAGAGTGCTGCTAGCACTCCACCAACGGAACTAAAACTAAAGAAAATCTGACTAATATTAGCACTTCCTTAAAAGTTGGGTCTTCAATAAGCATAACTCATTAGCATTTCTGATCAGTATATCTTTAAGCTTTGTTGTAAACTTTAGATCTTCTCTACAACAATACTCTCTTTCTGAATGCTATTTGAAAAGACTATCCTCAAAAAGATAATGTTTTCTTGAGAATTTTTCTTGAAAGTTGCATGAAAAGAGATTAATAAATGAATGCATAACTCAGCAAAGGATGCCTCTACTGTATTGCCACTTCCCACCATTACAAATAGTGGATTCTGTGAGATCACTGTGAAAACTGGTGTAGGACATCAGTTTATACATATAATGGTTAGACCGAAAAATTCGGTTTTAGGTTCTTTGATATTAAATGAAAAGTGTTAAGACATATAAAGTTTGAAACTTAACCTAAATGGTGAAAAACTAAGACAGCCACTACTCATTGGAATGTCTATTACCTTCATCACAAACTACATAAGAATTAAACTATGACTCTGCAAATCATATGCTATCAAGCCAACTTCATCAATGACCCATAATTCTCTAACATTTTTAACTCAAAGTCAAATATCTAAAATTCTGTAAATTTTAATTTTTCAAATATTCTCAGAAAGAGTTATCAGACTCATTCTCCAGTTAAAAAACATAGTTGGATAATCCATTTGCCACAAATGAGCTCCCTACTTGGGTTGTGAGGTAGCAGTCAATGACTGTATGACCTGTGGTGGTGGTATCCTCCGTTCATAAGCCTTCCCTCTTCTCATGAAGAATATCAATGACAAGGGACATACGAGTCATCTTTTATTGTTTCATTGACTCTTGGTGTTTTCATAGCGTTTTAAGTGACTGATTTCAATTTTTCAACAAAAATACCAATATTTATTCCAAAAAGTAATTACATGTTCCAAGTAGTAGATATTAAAATCTCCAATATGATCTCTAGGAATAATTCACAGTTCTGACTCATGCTTTAAAAAACATTGCCAGTAGTTTGTGCAGGATTTATTCCTATTCCACCAATGGTAATAACTGCACTTGTTCCTATAGCGACTTAATTCTTTTGCTGCAAACTTTAAGATTGCGGTGAAAGGTGTACTTTCAGGAACACTGAGTAGTTTATACAGCGGCTGTGGGTCTGACATCTGTGTGGTATTAAAGGGAAACTTTGACATCGTGGACCTGGCTGGGACAGATACCCAAAGTCAATTTGTCAGAGCAATTCCACTTCTTAGGCAGTCCAATCTAAACTTTTAAATTTCTACTGAACATCCTTTGATATTCTGTCTTTAATTTAATCTCCTCCCTCCCTCCTCCCCTTCCTTCCTTCCTTCCTTCCTTCCTTCCTTCCTTCCTTCCTTCCTTCTCTCTCTCTCCCTTCCTCTCTCTCTCTCTCTCTCTTTCTCTCTCTCTCATTTTTTTCTTGTCAATTTGCCCCTTGAAATATCCTGATATCTTAGGCTGTGGGATAGCAGGTTAGCCCCAGTTGGCCTATATTCGAAATTTTTGCGCATGAATGAAAGAAAAGAAAATGGCAACAGTAATGACCATGATTATTATGGTGATTACACAATAGGGAAATCTAGGATCAAACATAAAGCAAGTGCAATACCAAGCATGCTCCCCCCTTTGGAGTCTGGGAAAGCCTGTATGGCTGCTATTGTTAGATTAGCAGTAAAAGCTGTTAGTAAATGCCAGAGAAACAAATTGCTCCTTGCAGGAGCCAGGGGGCATTTGTCTCTGTCGTTCCTTTAGGCATGGGGTTCTGTTTTCTTTGCATGGATAGCAGAGAAAATCCTGCTTTGGAGGGAAGTGGGAGCTTTTTACATGGTTCTGCACTACTAACCAACCTCAGTCATTTCTTTCTCTCTCTGGCCCACTGCTTGCATGGAAGATTGAGGTAATGATTTATATGTCGTAAGCAGTTCTGACAGGTGCACTCTATCTTGGCTTCTGCCATCCCCAGGACTAATCGGAAGCTTATCTTTTCCTTTGTATAATAGGGAGCTGTCAGGTTCTATGACCCTCCAAACAATTCAATTGCTCATGGGAGGATTCACCTTGGAGGGAGGACGTCTTGATATTGGAGAAGCTCGGTGGAGTCTATGCCCTGACATATGTCAAAATAGTGGCAGTCAGGGAGTTAAAGAGCAACATGACAAAACTAACAAAATGCCACTTGATTCCTAAATTTCAGCTCTTTTTCACCACCAGTAACTATGCAGGCCTACACAGGATGTCCTTGCAGCTCAATATGCATCTGGTCTTGGGTGCAGAACATTTAGCTTTGTGAGCAAAAATGGGTTGTTCCAAAAAATGACCTGACCAGACTAGAGAAGGCTTGCATTGCTATCAAGGGGAAACAGCAAGTTCTTTAACAAGACCATGATGCTCAGTGTTGCCTGGCCCTAACTGGCCTCGTCACCTGCACTGTACTGGCACCACATACCTCCTGTGTTCTGCCTCTAGCCACTCTGGCCCTCCTTCCATCCTATGTTCTCCTGTGCTACTTTCCACTTCTGACCTTGGCCTGTAGCACATCCTCTGCCTGGAATGTTCTTCCTGCTCCCCTACTACCTACCTACCTCCTACTTCAACTTAAGTATTAATTGCATAGGAAATTATTCCCTGCTCTCCCTGAGTGGATCAAATTCTCTCCATCATTTGCTCTCTTATGTACCATGCACCTCCCCTCTGCCACCCTTGTTCCAATGTCAGTTTTACATTAAAAGCATTTGATTTTCCAACATAGAGACTGCAAGTTTGCTGACAAAAGGGGCTGTGCCTTTCATGCTTGCCACTATAACTCTAGGGTTTAGAAAGTGCCTTGCTGACAGTGTTGTTGTTATTGTGAGGGGCTGTTGAGTCATGTCCAACTCACATCGACCCTCATAGGGGTTTCAATTGTTCAATTGTTTCAGGATTGCTTTGGGTGTGGATTGCCATGCCCTTCTCCCATTTTTGCTGTGTTAGGGATTGAATCTAGGTCCTTAGGGACTGGCATTCTACCATCTAAGCTAAAGCCCAGCCCCTGGCTCACAGTAGGTATTCAATAAATGCCTGTGGAATGAGTAAAAAAAAAATGAATGAACAATAAGCCTACATGGCCTATGCTCTTAATTGGTCTGATCACTGAGTAGAGCAAAGGCACATTTAAGCAGGACTGGCGTCACAGTCATCTCTGGGTCCACCTGCAGTGGTGACCTTACTATGGGAAGCCACTATGGTAACCAAGTGTGGCTTCTTTCATCACTTCTATTTCCATCTCTAACACCGTAACTCCCGAACTGTTCTGTTGCCCACCTGGGTAACTTTATGTTTCCCCCACAGAATGCTTTTCTCAGATGCTATTCAAATTTGGAGCGTAAATGACTGAAAACTTTCAGAAGTTTCTAAATATCTGGAAGTAAGGTACTGAACTAATGAGATGACAGTATGAAGTTTTCTCTTTCTGTTTGGATATTATGGCATTAGTTATACTTTGTTCTTTCTTAACTGAGTGTTGCAGAATTCTCAATCTCTGGAAATAATGAAAGGAAGTAGAGTTTCATTCAAAGAAGAAAATGTTGAGAAGGAATTCAGGTACTTTGTAAGTACACAAGCAGGGCATTCAAAGTTGGCATTGCCACTATTCTTAAATAAAAGCTCATAACTCAATAGATTCTAAGCACCATGAAAGCCTGGACCACATACGTTTGTAATAAGTATATGTATGAAACCTTTTTATAAATGGCAGATTACGTGAAGATATGTTAGATGGAAGGTTTTAGGTGAACTAATGAAGAATTTCTACCTCAAGAAATCTCTGAAGGTAGAATAACACCCACACTGGCTCTGATGGTTGAAAACCATTGCTGTTGAGAGTCCAGATAACATGGGAGTCAGGGGTGAGGGGTTTGCAGCCAGGCAGTTAGGGGGTAGCTGTGGCTGTGTACTTGGTAGTGAAGTGATCTTATATAAATTGCTTCTTCCATATAAGGCACAGTTTTCTTATCTGTGAGATTGTGATAACAGTTCTTAGCTCATAGGGTTAAGATGAAAGTTAAATAACTATGTGAAGGGCCTGGTACAGGTCAGGTACTAGGAAGTTCTCAGTTGATGTTAATGAACTTGAATGTCAAGAGAAAGGTTCTATTAAGGATCTTTCACCATGGGGTGATTCCATGACTGGAAGGCAGTAAGAACAAAGTGAAAATGCCACTGGGTAGGAGAAAGCAGGGGGAGGAGGAGGTAAGGATCCCTATTTACCAACCCAATTCATTCAACTGGCATTTCCCAAAGTAAGGTCTACTTCTATGCTCCTCAAAGAAATAAATCAGTGCACTGTTTGCTAGTGGTCCAGGACAAGATGAAAAGTCTCAAAGCAGAATCAGTGTCTGGATTCATCTATTGAGAAAATTTTGCAACGGAAAAGAGAAATGTCAGCTGAACTATTCAGTGGCTTAGAGACACAGAGGATTCATATTCTGATGTAGGCTTCTGATCTCTTTATGAACCTGCATCGGCCAAGGACCACATTTTTAGTAAAATGTTTTAAACAACATTTAACCCCTGAATTGAGAACAGGGTCCTTTGTGGTTAAATAAGTTTGGCAGAAAATACGTCATACTAAATCCTATCTTGGATATTGTATATTAAGGCATTAAATTTTCCCAGAAACCCTGAAGTAAATAAATTCATTTAAATGTTTAAGCTAGATTTTCCCACGGTACTGGAGCAAGAAATGTGTGAATGTGTAAGTGTGCATCACTGCTTTTAATGTTTTTCTGGTAAAGAGAAAACCCATCTGATCACAGCAACAAATTATAAAAGTGTGATCCACACCCTCTTCTACCCAGATAAACACAAATCTAAAATCTTTCAGGTAGAAAAATATTTTTCCTTGTAACTCAACCATTCTAAGGAAACCAGAAAAAGAAATACTTTTTTTTCTGTTGAAAAGGTCTCCTTTAACATAAAACCATCCTTATAAAACTTTTCTTACAACTAGTTTCTTGGTTTTATGCATCAAAGACAAGGTAGTATGTAGCGAGCCCCTAGTGACATATTTAAAAATCTTCCTCTTCCCCCCCATGAAGACTGGTATTTAAAACACATCAGATTGGCATGGTGACACATGCCTGAAATCCTAGTGACTTGAGGGCAGAGGCAGGAAGATTCCAAATTTGAGGCTAGCAGCAGCCTGTGTGATTTGGTGAGGCCTTGTCTCAAGATAAAAAATTTAAAAAGGGACTGGGGTGCAGCTCAGTGATAAAACACATGCAAAGTATGCACAAGGCGCTGAATTCAACCCCTAAGTAACAGAAAAAAAAAGCCAACAACTTACATCAGTATATCATTTGAAGCTCAATTTGCAATGTACTAGGATCAAAGTAATCAGGCCCTCTATTGAACTTGATTCCAAATCTATTTGTGTTATTTTCTACAAAAATCTTATGTATAATGAGCAGAGGCTAGGGAAGTCCTCTTGGGATTTCAAATTAGTTTTTTTCATAACCAGGTAGCAAAGAAGGATCTGGACAGTTACTTTTGATTTACTGATGAGAAAGTCAAATTGGAAAAAAAAGTCAGCTCTAGGTTTTGTTAACCTTCTCAGGTTTGTTGAGAAATACACTGCTTGAGTACCGTGTGGCACATACACACCTATGCATACACTCTTCACTTCAACAACAGTGAGCTAATACTTCAAAGCAGGAAAGTGGAGACAATGCCTTTCCCATTACATTTATAGTTCAGATAATTAAAACTGAAGGACTCAGAAAACAGAGGTATTTCTCACTTTCTCTAGTCCAATTATGCTGTGGTTTTTCCACTTCACTCTAAAAGTACACTATTGTTGTTAGTTGCCATCAAGCTGTGTCCAACTCAGAGTGACCCTCATAGGGTTTACAATGGCTGGTTGTTTCAAGATTACTTTGGGAGTAGATTGCTATGTCCTTCTCCCTTTTTTGCAAAGCTAGGGATCGAAGCCAGGTCCTCTGAATGTGTGGAGCAGCATTTACCAACAGAGTTAAACCCCAGCCCGTAAAAAGCACAAAGAGAGCTCTTTAAATGAGAAGGAAGAAGCACGTTAGTTACTTTTCTATAGAGAAAAACTTATTTGAGTCAGGTTGAATCAGGTTTGAGATGGTGACAAGATCCTTGCTTACAAAGTTGGAAAAGATCCAGCAGACTGCCTATGTTGGTTATCTTCCCATGTCCCTGAGATTCAGATCATTTAATGATCAAAGATAAGAAAAGAGAATGGAGCTGGATGCCATGGCACATGCCTGTAATCCCAGCTACTAGGGAGGCTGTGGCAGGAGGATTTGTGAGTTTGATGTCAGAGGATGCCTGCAGAACTTAGTGAGACCTTGTCTCTAAATAAAAAATAAAAAAAGGAGTTGGGAGCAGCTCAGTGGTACAGCAATTGCCTAGCATGTGCAAGGCCCTGGCTTCAACCCCCCAAGTACTGCAGAAACAAAACAAAACAAAACAAAACAAAATAAAAAAAAAAAGAAAGAAAAGAAAAGAAAAGAAAAGAAAAGAGAATGGACTATAATCTGGAATAGTGACAGTCTCTAAATGGTACCAGAGGCTATGGAAAGATTCATATTTTTTTCTTTTCCTTTGTCTAATGTGATTCTTTCCTTCCTTCCTTCCTTTCATCCTTCCTTCTTTCTCTCTCTCTCTCTCTCTCTCTCTCTCTCTCTCTCTCTTTTTTGACACTATTGGACTTTTAAGCATCTTGCTATCATTGAGAGTACACCTGCAGAATGTTACTGCTGTCAATTCAAGAGCCATGGACATCTCCCAAAGGGGTGGGGAACAAGAGACAAAGGAGAATTTGATCCTAAGCCAGGTATAGGATTCTGCCTATATTCATGTTCCTATTGGATCTAATTACTACATAGTAAATTCAGCATAATAAATGTATCTCTGAGACTCTAAGTCCAAGAAAGCATCTACTGATGACAAAGCATTATGCTAGGCACTTCAACAGGTTCTTTATTTTATCATCCTGACCTATGCATGAATATACAAGTTTTTCCATGTCACATACAATAGTTGCAATCTGGTCAGAGACTGAACCCTTTCCTGGTGATACTTACAAAGTAGCGCTAAGAGAACAGACAGACAGAATCTGGGTAAAATTATAATCCTGCTACTTGGTAGCAGTAGATTTGGTCAAGTTACTTCAGGTCTCAGAATCAAATGTCCTCATTTGTAAAATGGTGATAACAACATTACCCATTCCACGGAGCTGATGTGAGGGTGTAATGAGCTGTGTTTGTAACTTGCCTACCAGAAGGCCTGACTACATATTTAATAAATGTCTGCAGGACTGCTCCTGTTAGACTGCAGCACTATTGCTACATGAGTCCTAAGTGGGCTGCCCCCATGATGTGACCAGGAGGGAAAGGGAGAAAGAACTTGAGATATAGAAGATATTAACAGCTCTGAATCAATCATAGCCAGAGCCACCACAGAAGATCAATCTAAATCAAATCCTTTACTTAAAGTAAAGGCAACCATGTTTCGATAATAATGTTGCCCTCAGATTGATCTATATAGAACCTTAGGCGGGGGCAGGGCTAAAAAATCAAATTAGAGACTCTCCACTTTGGAGTGGGCCTTTCAGGTCATCATGCTGCTGGCTTTCAATCCCAGCTGTCTTCTGAACTGCCTGGGATATGGCAGGGAAACATGGGCCGATTCCTTGACCCCACTCCTGTGGACTGGGTCAGTCAGCTGGGGAGGATTTACGTGTTCCCTGTGCCTGATGGCCATCTAGGTTTCCTAAGCCATGGCCTAGTTCCATGTACCTATCCTGCCCACCTTCCTGCAAAACAACACCAAAACCCTTGTGTGCCCAAGATACCAGCAGGTTCTTGGGTCTCTTTGACAAGGGTGTTCTCTTGCTCCCACATACTCATCTGTGTTTGGGCTAACACTGATACCTGCATATACACTGATAACATGCATATACCTCTTATATCTTAATACGAGAGGCAAGATAGTAGCATGAGTTTTGGAATTATGAAGACATGAATTCAAATCCAAGTATTATCACTTACTAACCTCCAAACTTAGGCAGATTCCTTGACCTCTCTGGTTTCAGGTGCTACATTCCTAAAATGAGGCTAGTGTGTTGTTGTTAGGTGCTGTTGGGTCGGTATCCAACTCATAGTGACTATATGTACAACAGGCAAAACACTATTGTCACTGCTTCTTTGCTATTCATAGGGTTTTCAATGGTGTGTTGATTGGGAGTGGGTTGCCGGGTCCTTCTCCCAAGCCTACAGCACCTGGTATTCCCAGGCAGTCTCCCATCCAAGTCCTAACCAGGCCCAACCCTGCTTAGCTTCCGAGATCTGACAGAATCAGATGCCACAGGGCTATAGCTGTAGGCGAGGATAGTATAGGTATCTACATTACTGGTTTATCTTGAAGATTAAATTAGCCAGTTTATGCAAAGTGTGCCTGGAACATAGCAAATGCTCAGTAAATGTTAGTTGCTCTTATAGTTCCAAATGAATTAGTTCCTTTGGCTAACACTGAACATAATTAGCACCATGTCCCTGGACATTAGCCAAATAAATTAGCCACTAAGGAGAACAGAAACATCCACAGTTTTCATCCTCAAAAGGCAAAACATGTCCAAACTCGGAGGCTCATCTGTAGGCGAGCGCCTGAGGCTCCTCCCAAGTGTTTTCTGATTCTATAACTGAAACCCCACGACATAGACAGATACAATCAGATAATGATGGCAATCAATAATGATAACAGAAATTATTATTTATTTTCATAAACACAGAGTATGTGCATCCCGCTGAGTTATACACATCACATGCCAGTATTCACTTTCGGGGCAGTCAATCAATGAGAGATCTCAATATCCACCCGCCGAGGCAGGCGGGGGAAGACAGAGCTAAGGCTGAGAAATTACCCACACTAGAGTGACACATTCACAAAGTTAATCTAATCCAGGGGGGCCATCTGGGTGCCATTTCAAGCCTGTGAATATGGAACAGGCTTGATTGATTTTTCACTGCAGTAGCTATACTCTCCATTGTTACTTGCAACAAATATCAGGAAAGATGAAACCATGAAAGGATTGTATATTAAGCCCCCAGAACAGCCATAAATCAGAAAATGAAGTCTAAAAAAATTAAAAATGGGTAGTGGAAGGCAGTATCTGTGTCCTGTGGGGCCTTGGTTGTCAAAGCATTAACCCCAAATTAAAACTGGGGGCTGGGAAAGCTGACTCAACCAAAAATTTGCTGTGAAACTGATTCAGGATGGGATACTTGGACTCTTGGAACCTCTGTTGCTCTCTTTTATAAATAGATACTCACATCCATATCACTGGGAAGAAGGACTGAGCAATGCACATCTTCTTGCCTCCCAGTATCCTTGAGAGCTTCAAATAAGCCCAGTAACATGAAAACCCATCTATTCCTCCAGAAGCATCTTGAAAACTTTCCTCCTCCTGCCCCTCGTCCTTTCTGTGCATCTTCTGAACTACTTCTGTGCTGTTCTCGGGACACATAGCCACATCCAGTACTTCCCAAAGTGTGAACCAGAATCACCCAGGGGTTTTCCAGGAAGGGTCTTGTCAGAGCTGTCACTTCTTAGAGTCTAACTCAGACCTTCTAAACAAGAATCCTAGTGATGAGGTCAAGTGATTGTGTTCTAAAAACCATGAGGTACACTGCACTTTGAGAACCGCTAATTTCACATGACAGTCATGTACAACTTGTCTTTTACTTGTCCCTTGGGGACAGAGGATTTCATTCATCTTTGTAAAACTGGCATTGTAGTACGCATTCAGTACAATGCTTACCACATGTTTGTTGTTGTTGTTGTTAGGTGCTGTCGAGTCAGTATCCGACTCATAGTGACCCTCATAGGGTTTTCAATGGATGACTGTTTTGGGATTGCCTTGGGAGTGGGTTGCCACGTCCTTCTCCCATTTTTGCGGTGCTGGGAATTGAACTCGGGACCTCAGAGACTGCAGAGCAGTGCTCTACCAACTAAGCTAAATCCCAGCCCTGTTTGTTGTTAGGTGCTGTCAAGTCGGTATCTGACTCATAGCGACCTACCTACAACAGGGGAAACACTATTGACAGTGCTTCTCTGCTGTTCATAGGGTTTTCAATGACGGATTGATTTTTGGGAGTGGGTTGCTGGGTCCATCTCCCACCCTACAGCACCTAGTGTTCCCAGGCAGTCTCCCATCCAAGTACTAACCAGGCCTGACCCTGCTTAGCTTTTGAGATCTGATGGGATCAGATGCCACAGGGCTACAGCTGCAGGCTACCACATAGTAGGCACTCAATATATGGTATAAAAAGTTTAAATCAAAGGTCATGACATAAATAGTCCTGTATAATGTGAAGGAGAGGAGTTCAAAGATGGGTAGATCTATGCTCATTTTTGGATTTACTGCTTACCATCTTTGAGGTTTTAAGTCAACACTCACCTCTCTGGATCTCTGTTTACACATATTTAAAATGGGAAAGGGCTGGGGTTTAACTCAGTTGGTAAGAGTGTTGCTCTGCATGCTCTGAGGCCCTGGGTTTGATCCTCAGCACCACAAAAGTGGGAGAAGGACCCGGCAGCCCACTCCCAAATCAAACAGCTACTGAAAATACTATGAATAGCACAGAAGCACTGACATAGTGCTGTTTTTTTGTCCATAAGGTCTCTATGAGTCAGACCCGACTTGACGACACCTAACAACAAAATGGGCAAAATGCCTAGGGTACATGATTGTGATAAAGTATGAGTTGTAAAATGTACATAAAATTGTTCAGCACTAAGCCTCTCACTCAGAAGGGCTGAATAAATGTAGTTGCTATTATTAGTAAGCTTAAATCAAAAGTCTGTTTAATCAACTCTCTGGAAACAGCTCAGGTAGTTAAATTCGTTATTTTACTAAAAGGATTGCTTTTTGGGAAAAAAAATAGATTGTGTTTTTAGTCAACTTGCCTAGTCTCATGACCTGTAAGCATTAATCCTCAAGAAGATCTCTTTCAGGAGTCAGAGTTTATGAATGCTCACGCCAATTTGCCATGGTGTCTTAGACTGTGACTTGTTGTTGTTAGGTGCTGTCGAGTCGGTATCTGACTCATAGCGACCCTCATAGGGTTTTCAATGGCTGACTATTTCGGGATTGCCTTGGGAGTGGATTTCCAGGTCCTTCTCCCATTTTTGCGGTGCTGGAAATTGAACTTGGGACCTCAGAGACTGCAGCGCCGTGCTCTATCAACTGAGCTAAATTCCAGTCCAAGACTGTGAGTAGGAGGTGACTAAATTGCCACCAACAGGATCCGCAAACATCAGGGTCATTTTAAGAGGAATAAGTTTATTTCAGTAGAGTCATAAGAATGTGTATATCCTGAGTTGAGGACATAAGCAGTTCCTGGCAGGAGGCATATGTACAAGAATATGATGCCATTTAATGAATCCTCTAAGTAACAGAGCGTCCCTTGTGAACCTATGCTGTGGCAGAAAAACCTCTGTAGCCTTCACCCCTCATCCCCTGCCTCTCCAAAATCAAGCTCATATGTTAAGGAAAGCTTTGATAAAAGAATTCTGGGAGACACAAAACAATAATGAAGTTCTGCTGCGTGGTCATGAATGAATATTTGCTTAGAAAGCAGATGCTGTAGAGAACAAGAATGAAAATAATTATCCAATTTGGAGTCAGATAGTCTAGGTTTGAATCCCAACTCTGCCATTTTTGTAGCCATGAGATTTTGGGCAAACCTTTGCTTCCTCCAAGACTCAGTTTCCACTTCTGTGTGATCCATTTATTTGTCAAATAGTTAAGAAGTACCTACCATGTGCCATACATTGTTTTAGGTCCTGTAGCTACATTGCCCCTGCCTTTGTACAGTATATATTTTGCTGGGAGAGGAAGGGAAACAGGAAGTGAACAAATGGTATATTAGGCTAAGGTGAGAGCTAAGAAAAAAGGTCAAGGTAAAGACAAAGAAACTGAATGGGAAGAGGTGAGTATGTGCTACTTACCACCAAGTACTCCTGGAAAACTTCTGATAAGGTGGTTCTTGAGCAATGACTCGCATTAAGCAAGAGTCTATGGTTTTGAATGACCCAGAGAGAAGGGCAGAACCTACCTGAGAGAGTTACTGAGGACTCAAAGGAGAAGGATATAAAATCCAGCAACTAACACTCAATAAACCCTCAATAAAACTAGTAGGTTTTATTATTGTTATTACAGTTATTTCTATTAGTTATAAGGGGTGTTCGGATAAAATCCATTAGGAAAATTTAAACTCTGTATCTCCTTCATATGTCACAAGACAGGTTATGACAATTTATAGCTTGGGAGCTCACACCTGCAAGATTCTATATTTATAACAGGTTAAAAGGCAAAATTCATCCTGACCCAGGTTCTCAGCACAATGGCAACCAATTAGAATGAGGAAAATGATACCTCCAGGCTCATTCTTCAGGGAGAAGTATGCTAAGTGTGATTTCTCACCATCCAGCTCCAATTCCAGGCTGATTACATCATTTGAATATGAGTCCTATTGCCTAGAAAGGACCCTGAAGGCCTTACCCTGGGTATTAGGCCTTGAGAGAGGATCTTGCTAAACAGAACTACATAAGACCTCAAGACCTCTTTGTTTCACTAGGCTGTGACCAGGGACCTGGAAAGTATGTGTTTATGTTCATGTGTATGTGTTGGGGGTGAGATATGCTCTGACCTGGAATAATAATGTCACCAATTATTAAGAAAACCTTTTCAAAGGTCCAAATATATGTCTCTAAGTTTAAGAGGCCTGCAGCTGTAGCCCTGTGGCATCAGATCCTGTCAGATCTCAGAAGCTAAGCAGGGCCAGGCCTGGTTAGTACTTGGATGGGAGACCACCAGGGAACATCAGATACTGTAGGCTTGGGAGAAGGACCTGGCAACCCACTCCCAAAAATCAATCCATCATTGAAAACCCTATGAACAGCAGAGAAGCACTGACAATAGTGTTTCGCCTGTTGTACATAGAGTTACTATGAGTCAGATACCGACTCGATGGCACCTAACAACAACAGCAAGTTTAAGAGCTCTGTCCCTTGCTTTGTAGTCCTATCCTTAGAACAACCAAATGTAGGACATTGGGCAAGTCACTTTCCCTCTCTAGGCCTGCCCAGGTCCCAGAGCAGGACAGTGCAAGGTCTTCTCCGCCCTGCATGATCTTGGCTTGAGACTTATCCTCTTGGAGCCTCGTCTTTTAAATGGGCATCTCAACAGTGAATGGTAGCACCTGAGGTAGCCAGCGTAGATAAAGATCACCACATGGTGCATAGGATAGAGCAAAGGCTCAATAAATACCAGTATTTTTTAAATTCCTGTCCTTCCCTCCTCATCTGTCCTGAAGACGAATCAAGGCATTAGGTAAGAAAACATTTCAAGATGTAAATGGTGTCTTCCAACCATGTAGTGTTATTAAATTATCATCTTGATTATTGTTTTGAATGTTACAATACTGAGCAGAGGATGCAGCTTTCATAAAAGCGCTTCTCATCAGCTCTTTCGGTAATAAGTGATTGGATTTGAAAGGGTATTTTCAATGAAAAAAAAAAATAGCCATGCTCTTGCTTTGAAAAGCTGAGCCCTTCAGAACTGAAACAGAACAGGTTCATTACACAGTGAGGATTAATTAGCTGTCGGGTATTATTAAATGTTCTCACTCTTAAGACCCACATAGAACTGGAAACTATGAGCATGAGTGAGAGGTAATAATAATACAGGGAGGAGGGGAAAAAGATACAATTGCTGGTAATGCAAATTTTAAGAGCAGAGCATGTTAGTAAATTATAGTCTGATTAATATCACATCAGCTCCTTCTCTTTTGGAGTCATTATTCTGAATCTATGGTTTTCAGGGTTGCCTCCCTGCTTCTATCAGTGGGATCAAACAGAAGGGAGGCTCTCCTTTTTGGAGCTTGCATTGAAAGAGAGAATGCTGGGATGGGGATGTGGATGTTTACATGAAATGCAGGACATCTGAAAGCCAAGGAAGGGTCAAGAGTGGAATCGTATTAGTCTTATAAATCTTCCCAGGAAGATCCTACCAGGCTGTGCGTTTTTGGAGGGCAGGAAGGAAGCTAGTTAGACTGAGAGCAGAGACCATGTACTGAGAGTACCAGCAGCCATAGAGGAAGGGCTTTCCATATGCCTTGCACTTTACCTTCAGAAGTTCATAAGCAGTAAGAATTACATGTACCATGCTGCAGATGAGAAACTAAAGTCAACTTGCAAGATTAGAGTTCAAAAAAGCTAAGTGACTATTGTGGTTTGTATGTGAAGCATTCCCCAAAGGGCTCATGTGTGGAAGGCTTGTTCCCCAGCTGGTGGATCTGATCTTTGAGAGGTGATTGGATCATGAGGGCTCTGACTTCATCAATGGATCAGTCCACTGATGGATATATAGTTTGATGGGATTATTGGGAGGTGGTGGGAAGTGGGCCTGGTTGGAGGAACGAGGTTCACTGGAAGTGTGCCTTTGAAGGGCATCTTGTCCCTGGCCCCTTCCTTTCTTTCTCTCTGCTTCCTGGCTGCCATAAGGTAAGCAGCCTCCACCACACACTGCCACTACCATGATGTTCTGCCACAGCCAAAAAGCAATGGAACCAGCTGATCATGGACTGGTCTCTGAGATCATGAGCCAAAATAAGTAATTCCTCCTTTGAGCTGTTTCTCTTAGGTATTTTGTCCCAGTGACAAAACTGTGACTATTACAGTGAGTATGTGAGATTCTGATAAGTAGCAGAATTTGAACTCATTACTTAGGTTCCTAAGAACAACAATTTAGATTCCTAAGTTGGTGTTCTGAATCACAAGACTTCAACTTTCCCTTTAAATAGTCTCATCTCAACTTTCCATTTGAGCAGAGAGAGGCTAAGAATAAAGTAACACACGACAGTGGCCATGTGGCCAATCTGTAGGGACAAAAGGAAAAGCATGGACTTGTAGTTATTAGGCTTGGCACCTGTCCTGCTCCTCCATCTGTCACCAGAGATGGGGTTGGGAGCATTTGTTGAGCACCCTCCCTCGCACCATAGCCACAACCTACCTACAGCACCAGTCAGCACACACCCAACCTTTGGAGCCATTCCTGGGCCGCTGGTGGCCCAGGCTGCTGAAGGACATGGCCAGAGCAGCCGCCACACTTACCCGCAGGGTTGTGATGGTGGCGGGGTCCCGAAGCCGGCCCTCTTCATCTTTCAGATTGTAGCCTTCTGGCCTCTTATCACGCTCGCTGACCTTCCACAGCTTCACAGTTTTATCTGTAAATGGCAACCAGAGGAAATCAGGATTTCAGGGAAAAGTAGTTTGTAAAGGACTTTCTTCTGAGGTGGGAGATGGAAGGACTAATGATGGAAAGAATGGCTGCAGCAGCTGGCTCATGGAAAGGGCTGCAGTGCATAAACCTTGTGTCCTGTGAAGGTAGAGCTCACAGTTCAAGGCAAAAGTATAGATTGTATTGGGACAAATGGCTCTTCCCTGACAATGCCCTGTTAAATTTATAGCTTGTGCATTACCTTGGCTCATTCAATAAAAACAGGTTGAGCATTGAATAATAAGAGTAGCCACACATACAGAGTTTACTATGTAACTATATTAGCACTTTACATGAAAAATTGATTTAATGTCTATGGTAACTCTGGGAAGTAGGTTTTACTAGTATCTCTATTTTAGTATCCTACTTCACTTAAAGAAAAATCCACAATACTGGGTCAGTAAGCAACTTCATGATAAATGAAGAAGAGATTGAGGCTGCCCAAGATTTTGTTTTACTTGGCTCAATAATCAACACTCAAGGAAGCAGCAGTCAAGAAATCAAAAGACACACTGCATTGGGAAAAGCTGTGGCAAAAGACCTCTTTCAAGTGTTAAAAAGATGTCACATTGAAGATGAAGGTGCACCTGACTCATGCCATGCTATTTTCAGTCACTTTATATGGTTGTGAAAGCTAAGTGATGAATAAGGGAGATGGGAGAAAAATTGATGCTTTTGAATTATGATGCTGGAGATGAATATTGAATATACCATGAACTGCCATAAGAACCAACAGATCTGTCCTAGAAGAAGTGCTACCAGAGTGCTCCTTGGAAGCAAGAGTGGCTAGACTGTGTCTTATGTATTTTGGACGTGTTGTTAGGAGGGATGAATCCTTGGAGAAGGACATCATGTTTTGGACAGTAGTAAGTCAACAACAAAAAAGGAAAACCCTCAGCTAGATGGATTGACACAGTGTCTGCAATAATGGGCTTAAACATAAAAAAGATCATGTGTGTGGCACAGTGTTGGGGAGTGTTTTGTTCTGTTGTACATAGGGGTGTATTGAGTTGGACTCAATTGCACCTAACAACAACTTCACTTAACACTATCCTTACCATGTCCGGAAAGGACCTTCATAACCTGCACTCTCTACCTCCTTTACCTTTCTGATCTTGCCAACCATTTTGTTCTTCTCACTCATGGTGCTCCAGACACCTGGCATCCTTACTGTGATTTCTACACATTAAGCCCACTACTGCCTCAAGGCCTTTGCACTTGCTGCACCTTCATCCAGGAAAACCTTTCTTTTACCCATCCTTTTTTTTTTTTTTGTACTATGAAATTCAGGGCTTGCAAATGTTAGGAAACTGCCCTACCAATGAGCTATCCCCTCAACCCCCCTTATCACTCTTTTTCACATGAACTGTTCCTTTTTATTCTTTTTACTCAAGTCCCAAACTCAGAGAGGCTTACCTAAAGCCTACATAAAAATGTTGTCCTCCTCATCATCCTGCTTCCCTTTCCTGCTCCTTCTCCCCTCCTCCTTCCCTTCCTTCTTCTCTTTCTCTTCCTTTTGCATAGTATTGGGTTGGTTGTATTGATTATCTGTTTCTCACTAGCATGTACAATCTTTGCAGGCATGCATTTTTGTCTATCTGATCATCACTTCAGCACCTAGAACAGTGCCTGGGGCATAGTAGATAATTATAAGTTGGATGGATAAGTGAATTTCATGTATATGTGCATACTTCTACCAATATTCAGGGAAATAAAGTGGTACAGAGATTAAGCAAAATGATCTTTTTGGGCTGGAGATGTACTTCAGTGGTAGAGCCTTGCCTAGCATGTGCAAGACCCTGGGTTCAATCCTCAGCAATGCAAAAAAGAAAAAAGAAAAAAAGCTCCTTTCCCCTCACTATCTCCTATGATTCCCAATTGGAAATGACCTTTGTCACCTTTAGACTGTCCCAGTACTTTATGACCTGATGAGACCTGTACTTTTCCATAGCATTAAAACAAATATGAGAACTCCAGTGCCTACAGGGTCAGGCAGGCCCCAGGGATGAGTGAAGGGCCTGGGCTCTGGGGAGCTGGAGATGGCATGTTTTATCTGTAGGCTTTCAAGTCTATTTGTTCAGAAAACATATTTGGGCAAAACAGATCGTGTCTGTACACATGCCATGTACACCTTCCTAATCAGATCCTGCGTTCATTATTTGCACTCGTTTTAACTTCTCCTCCAGAAAGCAGGGATGTACTTTGACTTTCGTATTGGTTTCTATCGAGGAGGGCTTTAGAATCAGGCAAACTTGAGCCTAATCCTCACTTTGGCTCTAGCCAGCCATGTGGCCAACGTCTAGGGTTCTTCTATAGAAAGCACATACTAGCATTTCTTGAGTGAGGAACAAATAAAATCCCCATGTTTAGCAGGAAAACAAAAATGTACAGAATGCTCAGTTGAATTTCAGTTTTGGTATAAATACATCCTACATATTTCAACATTACAAATAAAGATAGTTACTCTGTGCCTCAGTTTCTTTACTTGTAAACTGTGAAAACAGTGTCCTCCCCATTGGGCTCTTATGATTAATGAATCACAATATGTAGAATGTTTAACACAGGGTTGGGCTTCTAATAACGGTCTGCAAGTAGCAGCTGTTATTAGAATTAGCAAATTGGCAACTATTCTGTAGTAATAACATGTTGCTCCAATGGTTGTAGCTTCATCCCATGACACTGTCTGCACATTCTGTTTGTTTTCTGTACTACTGTCAGAGGAGAAAAGCTGCCCCTCTACCCTGCCTTTAATGCAATTTCCTTTCCCTTTTGTCTCCTGGTTTCATGCCTTCCTCTCTCCTCACCGTGCTCTATACCACCACTCCCCATGGCCTGCAACCATTGGGAGGACAGATCTTGGAAGCAAAGGGATGTGACTTCAGAGCACTGTTCCCTTGAAACTATTAGAAACAATGCCTTGTCCTCACAAATTTCAAAGTACCACTCTGTGGGCTCTTAGCAACAAGTGGGATACCTTAATAGAGTAGCACCCCTGTAGTCACATGACTGGGCATCCCTTGGGCTGGTTAAGCCTCCTGGCCACCGAGCAGGACTGCTGAGTGCATGGTTTGTGCACTCTGGTTGGTGCACCCACCCTGGTTCATGCTGGGCCAAAAGGCAGAGAAGCCTTTCCCAGTTGTGTAGTTAATTTAGAAATTTCCACCTATATGCCAACACCCATCCTGTCCCACCCTCTCTGGCTATCCTGCTCATACAAAATTGCTTTTCAGGGTGAGAAAATGAAACATGGGCCATATTTATAGTCACTTGATTAGCTTTCATCAGCTATGGCTGAGAACAACCTGAATCAGTGAATTTCAACACTAAATATTTTCTTTTTCTTGGCTATAAATGTGTCCCATCCCCTTTAAAAGGCAATTTTTATGTTATATTTTTCTTATCATGAATGATACCCAGAAAAATAAATGTAAATTGCTATACAGACAAATAGGGAAATCACAGGTAAAATACAAAGAATAAAAATCACCTATAATCTCTCCAGTCAGGGACAATTCACTGTCAACATTTCGTGTAACTTCGTAAAATATTTTCCCTATGCAATTTTTTGAGGGCTTATAAACCTATAACAACATTGCATATAGGTATGTTTGTATTTAATCCATTATTCCTTCTTTTAATTATATCAGGGGTACATTTCATTGTAACTGAAAATTGAAAATCAGCAGAAAGGTAAAGAAAGAAAAATCTCTCTCAA